>PVKP010001356.1:0-149306 GCA_004027715.1 Plecturocebus donacophilus | reverse complement strand
ACTCCCACCAACAGTGTAAAAGTGTTCCTATTTCTCCACATCCTCTCCAGCATCTGTTGTCTCCAGATTTTTTAATGATCGCCATTCTAACTGGTGTAAGATGGTATCGCAATGTAGTTTTGATTTGCATTTCTCTAATGACCAGTGATGATGAGCATTTTTTCATATGTTTATTGGCCTCATGTATGTCTCCTTTTGTCTTTTGTTGCTGTTGTTTTTTTAGGGTTTTCTACATATGTGGTCATATTCTCTACATATATATAATTTTGATTCTTCCTTTTGTACTTGGATCCCTTTTATTTCTTTTTTTTTTTTTTCTTTTTTTGCCTAATTGCTCTGGCTAAGACTGGTAGTAATCTGTTGAATAAAATTGGCAATTGGCAAGAGTAGAAATCCTGCTTTCTAGTGGGTCCTGAAGAAAAAGTTTTCTTTTTTTTTTTTGTCTATTAATTATTATGTTAGTGGTGAGATAAGTTTTTTTATACCCATTTTGTTAAAGGTTATTTATCATGAATGGATGTTGAATTTTGAAAAGTATTTTTCTGTATCTATTGAGGTATTTATGTGTTGGGATTTTTTTTTTCCCTTTTAATCTGTTAATGTGGTATGTCACACTGATTGATTTATGAACCATCCTTACAACCCAGGGATAAACTTCTTTTGATCATGACATATAACTCTTTTAATGTGCTACTGAATTTGGTTTGCCAGTACTTTACTGAGGATATTTGCATCATTGCTCGTTAGAAACTTGGGTTGCAGTTTTCTTATAGTATTTTTGTCTAGCTTTGGAATCAGGGTGATATTGGCCTCATACAATAATTTTGGAAGTGTTCCCTCTACATCTGTTTTCTTGGAAGACTTAAAGAAGGATTGGTATTAAATTTTTTATGAATGTTTGGCGGAATTCACCCATGAAGATATCTGGTACTGGGTTTTTTTTGTTGGAAGTTTTGGATTATTGATTCAAACTCTATAATTATCTGTTCAGTATTTTTATTTCTTCTTGATTCAATCTTCGTAGGTTACATTTATCAGTATTTATCAATTTATTCTAGTGTATTAAACTGTTGGCATATAATTATTTATAATAATCTCATAATTCAAAGGAACT
Organism: Plecturocebus donacophilus; assembly: GCA_004027715.1. Taxonomy (NCBI): domain Eukaryota; kingdom Metazoa; phylum Chordata; class Mammalia; order Primates; family Pitheciidae; genus Plecturocebus; species Plecturocebus donacophilus. The sequence goes on along the minus strand of PVKP010001356.1, from coordinate 148,192 downwards.
AAACAACAGAGAACAGTTAAGAAGATGGCAATGGTATATCTTTTTCTATAAATAGTTACTTTAAATGAAAATAAATTAAACTCGAATAAAAAGATATAGCATAGTTGCATGGATAAAAATACTAAGATTCAGCTATATGCTGTCTACAGGAAACTCACTTTAGATTTAAGGACACAGGCTGAAAGTGAAGAGATTGAAAAAAAGATATTTCACATAAATGGTAACAACAACAACAACAAGAAGCAGAGATTACTCTACTTATACCAGACAAAATTGTTTTAAAGCCTTTACTGTTGTTTCTAGAGAAAACAAGGGTCATTAAAAATTAACAAAATATTTAATTTAACAAAAAATACAATTATAAATAAATATACACCCAATATCAGATTACCTAAATATGTAGAGTAAATACTGAAGACAGAAGTTGATAGCAATGCAATAATAGTAGAAATCATCCATATCACATTTTCAATAATTGATAGAACATATAGATAGAAAGTCAACAAGGAAGCAGCAGACTTGAACAACATTATAACCAAATTGTCATAACACATACATATGGAACTTTCTCCCCAACAACAAAAGGATGCTCATGCTTCTCAAACACAAATGGAACGTTCTCCAGAGAATAGATTACCTGTTAGCCTACATAAAGAATTTTAACAAATTGAAGAAGATTAAAAACCAGCCATGTATCTCCTCCAAGAACAATAAAATTTGAAATAAAATAGAAATCAATGGCAGCCAAAAAAAAGAAAAAAGTTAACAAGCACATGGAAACTAATCAATACATCTTCAACAACAATTGGGTCAAAAAAAGAAATCAAAAAGGAATTTTGAAAATCTTGAGATAAATGAAAGCAAAACAGTACATAATATACTAAAACCTAAGGGAAATATTGCAAAAGTAATAGTAGTATGAGAGAAGTGTATAGAAATAAAGGTCTGTGTTGACAAAGGAAAGCTTGCTAAATAAACAATCTCAATATATAGCTTAAGAGATGAGAAAAAGGACAAACTAAGCCCAAGATTAACAAAAGGAAGAAAATAATAAATATAATAGCATAAATATATTAAATACAAAATAGAAAAACAATATAAAAAATCAACAAAACCAAAGGTTGGTTTTTAAAAAAAAATAAACAAAATTGTCAAACTCTTACCTAGACCAGGAAAAAAAGAGAAAAAACTCAAATAAGTAGAATCATAAACAAAAGAGGAGATAATACAACAGATGCTTTAGAAATAAAAGAATAATTATTTTCTAAGCAGTATGATTTTCCAGAATGAACAGGCTAACAGGCCAAATATGTACCTGCTGGAGAGAGAGGGAAACATGTAACCCATACACAGAGTAAAGCATAACTGATACAGAGATAGTAGTGTAAAGTAACAGAGCGTGCTCTAAAGGGAGTGCTTAGTATTTCCTGGAGAAGGATAACATTAGGAAAACTTTCTTGAGAGAAATAATTCTTGGAAGAGTTTATGTTTCTAGGAAGATTACCCACCATACCATCAATCCTACCTCAGAGAAATAGGCTGCCCAGAGAGGGTACTGAAAGTAAAAGCAGAGACATGGAATGTTGAAATAATTTGATTTGTCACAGGAACTGTTTTATTTGCTATTGTTGGGGAAAAGGAGGTGAGTGAACATGCAGCAAGAGATGAGGTTAGACAATAAGCAGGGGCAACCATGGAGGGCATGGTATTGCCTGGTTAAGAAGTACATATTTCAACTTCTAAATATGTATTAGTCATGGTTCTGTAGAGGGACATAACTAATAGGATATATGGAAGAGAGGTTATTAAGAAGAGTTGGCTCACAATCACAATGTAAAGTCTCACAGTAGGTCATCTGCTAATTGAGTAAAGAAATCAGTGGTGGATCAGTCTGAGTCCCCAAACCTCAAAAGGAGGGAACCCGACAGTTAATCTTTCAGTCTGTGGCCAAAGACCCAGCAGCCCCTGGCAAACCACTGATGTAGGTCCAAGAGTCCAAAAGCTGAAGAACTTGGAATCTAACATTTGAGGGCAGGAAGCATCCAGCACAAGAGAAAGATGAAGGCTGGAAGACTCAGCAAGTCTGTTCTTCCATCTTCTCCTGTCTGCTTCATTCTAGCTGTGCTGGCAGCTGATTAGATGGTGCCCACCCAGATTGAGGGTGGGTCTGCTTCTGCTGGTCCACTGAGCCAAACGTTAATCTCCTTTGGAGATTCTTGCCCATTGTCATGCATTTTGTCTACCTCTTCTGGAAGTAGAATGCATCCCACCCTATCGACTTTCAGCTTAGTTATGTTTCTTTATGGGCCGATGGACTGCGAACAGATGTGTCTATGCCCATCCAAGCAAAATCTTTAAGGGCATGATTTGATTCATTTCTTCTTGTTCTTCCCTGCAATGAGGATACATGCGTCCAATATTGTATCTGTTCCTTCACCCTGGGAACTGGAATGAGAAGAAACGTGGAGTAGGGCCATGCAGAATCAGACAGAGGCCAAGCAGAAGTGCAGCTGACTCACAGATGGAAACATATGATGTGAGCAAGAAATAAGTTTTTTGGTCACAAACTACTAAAATATCGCTGTTGATTTTGTAGTGAAATTGACTAATACAAGCCCAATAAAGCATAAGCTCCTATTATCTCCATTTTCTGAGGACAAAACTGAGACATAGAGAGAATTAACTTGCCCAGTCACAAAATTATGTAGTCCACATTTAAGAAATAGTTTGTGTAAGGGCACAGAAGCATGGAAATTTATTTATTTATTTACATATATACCATTGTGTAACTAATTTGCTATTACTGGATTAAAAATCATGAAGACGTTAAGGAATGGTGGAGATAAGGATAGAAAACTAGACAGAGTTGGTCTAGTTCATGAATGGCCTTTTAAAGGATGTTACTATGATTGACTTATAAATCATAAACACAGTAACATTACAAAACACTGCAGCCTGGGTAACTCAAACAACAGAAGTTAGTTTTCTCAGTTCTGGAAGCTAGAGGACCAAGATCAAGGTGAAAAAAAAATGTGGTTTTTGGTAAGGCCTCTCTTTCCAAATTGTCTATGGCCATTTTCTCTGTATTTTTGCATACCCTTTTTTCTATGCATGCCTAGAACTTGAGAGAGAAAGTGAGAGAGAATGCAAGCAAGTCCTTCAGTGTCTCTTCATCTTTTTATAGGGACACCAGTCTTATTGGATTAGGGTCCCACCCTATGATTTAACTTTAATTACCTCCTTCAGGGCCCTATTTCCAAAGACAGTCACATTCAGGGGTTAGGATTTCAACACAGACACTGGGGGTGGGGTGGGTGCACAATTCAGTCTGTTAACCGTTTATAAATCTGGAGGAAATGCATTGTTAATGTATTTTAGAACTTTAAGAGGTCTGTACTAATCTACATTACATAAAGTGCCATATAAATTTAGTCAGATAATAAAAACACAGATGTTTTATATATATATATAATTATATATTTATACTCTTTAAATATTAATTATTCATATACATATTTATATATTCAATTATTATACATTATAATATTCAATTGAATATGTTATATATTCAATTATTTTTCTATATAGACTTATAAAAAAGAAAAGATTTTGGCCAAGTTCGCATGGGGAAAAATAAACTTATTTACATTTGCTATTTCTGCAGTGTTGCCTCCTCTTAATATTCAGAACCTACCCTTGACTTCTCAATTACCTTCTTTCCTGAATTTGCACAACACCTACTTTATGCCGTCAGTCTGTAGTCACACTTTCACCCAGATTCTGGCCCTTGATAATATTGCATCCTGGGAGAGTAAATGAGCCATTATGTAGACTCAAGGAGTTAACCCAGTAATTTGCTGAAGCATGGGGCAAAAAGAAAACTAAAAAACAATAACAACAACAAAAAACCTAAGAAAAGCTCCCCCAATGATCTAATGATATAACCATTTTCTTTTATTCAAGTATCACGTTTCATTTTCAGAACAGGTCAATTTGGAGACAAATAGTTTTTTGCAACTTTTCAAGGGAAATAAAATAACAATTATTTTCTTAAACACAAGTGACTGTGAAGGCATATGTGTAAATTACCAGCTGTATGGCCTTTTACTCAGATACCTTTCACATATGTAGGATTTCATTTAAAGGACATCCACGTACTTGGCCAATTATACAATTTTATCCATAGGCAAACCTTATAATTATGGAATTGCAGTGGCTACTTTAGTAACTACAGCAGCCATTAAAGAAACAGATGTGAAAATGGGACTTTCTAAAAGTTGCGGATATATTTCTTTACACCATTCAATAAAGTAACAAGAATATAAAATTATCTTTATTAATTTAAATATCTGAGTCTTATTTATACTCATTTTAGTATAATTTTCATTAAATGTGATATATGTTTTCTGAATACTAAGAAATGTTTCTGGTGACTGAAGGTAAAAAGAGGTAAACGATACTGCTTTCAGAAATCTTAAAATCTACTTGCAAAAATAAGGCAATGACACTATTTAAGGCTACTTCTACTTTTAGATTGGATTCCTCTGGAATGTTGATTTACCTTGTTTCTGACATTTCTCTCCTTTATTTTAAACACTGTCAGTCACTTGGCTTCTTATTTGTGGAACTAGGAATATTACAAATGTCTCTTAAAATATCCTTTATTTAACATGCAATTCACTGTGAGATGCCATTTCATCTCTACCCTTTATATACAAGCTCCTTCATCAAGCCCTTGCCTCTGCACCCTGAATGTGCACCCAGTGTTTACTCATCTGCATCTGGCTCTACCTCCACCAGGACACCTTCATTAAATGCCATCGGGTGCTTTGTAATTGCTGAATCCATAGAGCACTTTTTAGTTCTTTTCTAGGCTCCTCCCTGATGAACTTGACTCGGTTGGCAATGCTTTTTGGCCCATTCTTCCACGTTTCGCATATCTCTTCTGATTCTCCTCCTGTCTCTGACATTGATTATGACTCCTTTGCTGGGTCTTCTTTTTATTCTTATACTTTATATTGAAGTCTGTCTTAGCGTTTGTCTTACCCTTCAGCCTCCTCAGAGAGCCTCTACTATAACTTGAAATTCAGCCAAATGCTGATTATTCTCAAATCTGTTTTCTCAGCCCAGACTCCCTGAGTGCCAGACCTCAACATCCAGCTGCCTCAGAGATCGCTCCATTTGGGAGTTTCACAACACCTAAAATCTGCACAGGTAGAAGGAATGTCTGCTCTTCTTTCTGCATTTCCTGTCTCTCATAACTGCCACCAAGAACCAAGCAGGTACCTCAATGGAGTTTTGGAATCATCCTGGCCCCCTTCTTCTCTCATATGCCCTTCTATAATCATTCCAATCTGTTACCTAGCCCTGTAGATTCTGTTTACAACTCATGCATAGATATGAGTTTTAGCTGTTGTTCTTAAGTGTGTTATAATAACCTGCTAACTGGTTCACTGCCTCCTCTCTCTCTCTCTCCTCTCTCCCCAACCTCTCCCTCTTGCATACACAGGCACATATACACATGCACATGTTTTGCTTTTTTTCCAATCCATTTTGCATAGGTTGCCATGTCCATAACACAAATTAGATCACTTTCATGGTGAACTCCACTCATGTCTCTCATTTTTAAAACCTAAATTCTTGAACATGACATTCAAAATTCCCATTATATGCCATAATCCCTATTTCCAGTCTCTTCTATCAGTCTCCATCTAATTTCTTGCAATTTCTAATTACACACAGATGTTTCTCATTCAGTGACTGTAGTCATTGTTTTTTTCCTCCAAGAAATGTTCTACCCCTATACAGACTTCTTTGACTGACACTTAGCTTTTAAGATATCTTGTATAGCTCATATACCACCTTTTCGCATAACATTTTATGATCTCTTGCCACTCTAAGTAGAATTGACCTTGTTTTTCTACCACAACCAATGTATCTCTCAGTGAACTTCTAATATTGGTTGAACAAATACCTTAATCTTCTCCTAAGCAATATATCCTCTCTATATCTCAATATGGTATGGAGATATTTTAAAATATAATAGAATATGTGTAGTAAAATGTTTTAAGTAAATGCCCAAATGAATGAAATGTACAAATACCTAAAAAGATAGGCAGGATTGAATGTAAACTGTTAGAGAGGGATAAAAATTATCTCATATTTCTGAGACAAGAGAAGAAAACAGAATTTCTGGCATCAAGAAAAACTTCATGAATAAAATGAAATTGCTTCAGTTCTATAGAATAGTTAGAAACCTGGAATGAGGGTGACATGAGACCCAGACTGTAATCTGGTATATTCTATTTTATTGCTAATATATCTGTATAAATATGTTGTGAAGTGAAGTTAACTTCTGGTTGATTGAAATTTCTGGTTATTTCAAATTTTTCTCTATTTGTACAATAACACTATTTCTGATCATCAGCCATAAAACTTCCTCACCTTATTGTCTTAGATAATTTATTTTATCTTAGACATTTCTTCTCTAGCCTTTGACAGTGTAAATACTTTACTAGTATCTTAAAGTCTAATTATGAAGTAAGGCAATGACACTATTTAGGGCTACTTCTCCTTTCAGACTGGATATATCTGAAATGTTGATTGACCTGGGTTATGACATTTCTCTCCTTTACTTTACTAGTATCTAAAACCAGAATTCTCCTTTACTGTGATTATTTATCTCTAGAAATTCTTTTTCAGAAATAGAAAGGTAAATAAAAAGTAGCAATGCCCTCTTTTCTCTTCTATATTTTCTTTCTCTGCTGCATTCTGGAGACTATTATGGAACATATCTCTGGATAAGCAAAATATTATCTAAATGTCAAAGGCATTGTGCCCTTGAGATTTCAATTTGTAGCTTGATTATGAGAATCCCAATGACTTTTTTAAATAGTTTTTTTCTTATACAAGCTATAGAAACAATAACTTTTTACCTGTGCATGAGTCATAACAATTTACAAAACATTTTCGTTTGCATCATTTCATTAAGACTCACAACAAACTGGGAAGCAGCATCCACATTTTCTTTATAGAGATGAAAAGACAAAATCAGATTAAGTTTCTTCTTTAATAATACAAAAGCGTAGTAAGTGATAATACTGGAACTTGAATTCATAACTTTTTTCACTTAGAAATTTTTTCAAAATAAATGAGTTCATGACTTTCGCAGGGACATGGATGAAGCTGGAAGACATCATTCTCAGCAAACCAACACAAGAATAAAAAACTGAACCCTGCATGTTCTCACTCATAGGTGGGAGTTGAACAATGAGAACGTATGGACGCAGGGAGGGGAACATCACACATTGGGGCCTGTCGGGGGGTAGAGAGCAAGGGGCTGGGAGAGCATTAGAACAAATACCTAATGTATGTGGGGCTTAAAACCTAGATGACAGGTTGATGGGTACAGCAAACCACCATGGCACGTGTATACCTGAGTAACAAACCTACACATTCTGCACATGTATCCCAGAGCTTAAAGTAAAATTAAAAAAAGAAAAGAAAAGAAAATCATTCTCCCTCTCTCAAGACAGCGTATGCCATTGAGAGACAGCTCTGTTATCTGTAAGTTCATTCTCCTGTTAAGTGAAATGTATCTCAGACAAAACTTTCATTTCCAAATTCAAAGCTTTGAGTTTTATTTAGAATCATAAACACAGGGAAAAATAAACAGCTTTCTCTTTTTAGTTTTCCTTTGAGATGACATGAAGCTCAAAACCCAGTTGTTAGACTAAGAGGTGTTAATAGGATCTGGAGGAGAGGCACACAGTTTGATATTCTGAGCCAAAGACAGGCTTGCTGGGCTGTTTCCTCTATCACATCTTCATTATCCTCCACACTGTGTCATTACTCACATGTTTTAGCATCAACAAGCTGCTCTGACATCCTCCCTAGCCCCCTTTCTCTCTAGAAATAAATGCTATTGATCAGCAGTCGCCATATCTAAAGCTGGCAGGAATGCATGAGCTTATTAAGTTTCTTTATTAAAGTTGACTATAATCTGGAAAGAAGAGTTGATTCCCCTTGGATTTAAGGTCATTTATATTTTTTCCTTGTAATCCTCCATTTGAAACATTTCATTACACACTGTCTAATGGGGTTTGGGAATATTTTTGTTCAGTAAACGATTTTTGTCATGCTGCCTTTTCCCAATCATTAAAAACTCAGTAGAAGGTCCACAGAGAAAGATGCAAAGTGCAGCTGTGGATATCTACAAGCTTAATATGTGGTCAATTATATTTGCTCTAATTTATAAGGTGATTTGAGACTGGGTTTTAGATCCAAGGAGTTTAACTGTAACATTCACCCTTTAGTGTCCTTGTGTTCTATCCATTATTTTCCTTTCATATCTCTCAAATTTCAAAGTTTTATTTTTTCCTGCAGCTGTTAAATTCAATCTTTCTCTTGAATTTCAGGAAAAGCTTTATAATGAATTTCTTTGCTGCCAACCACTCTTTCCCTTCTCCTTCTGTCCTCCCTTCTTCCACCTTTCTTTTGCAGCCCGTGCTTTCTGTTCAGTATACACATATAATATGTCACGCACTATGCACTTAAAATTTCTAATGATTCCTCATTACGTTTAAGGTGGAAGCCAAATTCACTTCTAACCCCAAGATGCCTTGTCTGATTCCTCAGCCCTGTATTCAGCCAGTGCTTCCCTCCTGCCCATCACATATTTATCCTTCAACTTCAATGAACTCCTTACCGCTTCCTTTAACATCTGTATGGCTATGCCTATGACACCATATCCCTTCTTCACCTGACCAACTTGTATTCATCTTTGAGACTCAATATTTTTTCCTGAGGTTTTCCTCCTGCTCTAAGTATGTCTACCATGTAGATCCCTTGCATCAGTGACTTTCTGTTAGGGCTCTTAACTTATTCAACTGTAATTACCTGATTACTTGGATTTCTAACTACTACTCCTGAGCTCTTTGAAGACAGCATCTGTGTCTTTATAATTCCTTTGTCTGTAGTTTCTAGCTCTGTGCCTGGCAAAGAGTAGGTTTTTAATAAAATGTTGAATGATTGAGTAAAGGAATGAGTACATAAACACATAAAATAAAGTGAAACACTGTATAACAGACAATATTTGCTTGTCAGATAATTTTCAGCTCCAGTAAGCAAGAGTTGTGATGTCTGAAAAACATAATTTGGAGGACAAAATATACAGACCTGTGATGCTGAAAATGTTAGATTTGCAAAGGACTGTAGAGATTTCCTAAAGTGTTCCAATGAATCTAGTTCAACTCTTCACTTGATAGATGGAGAAACTATCCTGAAGATGTTGAGAGGCTCCCTGGAGTTGCAGAACTAAGTCCCTCAGAGCTAAAGCACAGGACTTTTAAGTACTGCTTATATATGACTGTGGAGAGTTAGTCACTTCATTTTTACCAGAATTGCAATGGTTATATAGTATGTGCTATCTTCATAAAAATATATATTACTCAGCAACCCATATGGTTAGAGGCAGGAGTTCTAAAAGAGGACTTTTCAAACCGCAGGGTTCTCCAAGTTCCCAAGTTTTACTGGAGATAATTTCAACATTTTTCTAAAATATACTATTGACTCATCATAAGTTAAGAATGCATTAACACCCCCACAAAATGTAACTAAGAAACTATGTTTCACCTGAAAGTGTATAGTCTAATTAAAAATGAATAAAACCTGAATATCTCAGTGTCTTCCTTGTACTTATTTTTTTTCCCTTTTATTCTGAATATATCCCAATTATCTACTTAGGCCTCTCTGTCAGGTATGAGAACATAGTTAACTTTCTCAACTCTAGGAGACATAGGGAGATAATTCCTAGTTTTAGCCGGAATTCATCAATCTTGTTAATAGTAATATCAGAAGCCCTATTCAACTTTTCAATATGTCTAATACTGAGATGGCTATTATGCATTACCTCTCAATGAAATTACACAAATTTACTGGAATGTTAACTTCGCTGAATGGTTACAACTGGGAAGAGCATGTTGATTGCTGTTATATATTTATTTGCCCAATAACAAGTGGAAATTGAAAAGAGTCAACCATTATAGAATAAATGCAGCTTATTTGGTAGACGGTTGCTTTCTAAAAGTCATATCCAAAATTCCCCACAAAACTAAAAGAGAATTGCTTGGTTATAACAAGATTGATGCCCCTTGGCAGAGTAGAAATTTCCTATGTTTTCCAGGTCTGATATTCTGAAAATGGACTATGGGAGCTCCTAAGTAGAGGTAATTGTTGCACTGTAACTGGTGCCTGAAGTATTGAAGAGTGTTAGTAACTGAGCAGCATCTTGAATTGAGCCTCTTTAAGGATCACTCAGGTCCAATAACTTGTGTCAACATCATTATCACAGGATTTGAAGGACTTGGGTAGGGACTCATGAGTGAGGAAACTGATAGAAAGTTCTGGGGTCCCTTCTAATATTTGCACTTTCAGTATCAGATATGAGCTAGATATGAGAACTGGAAATGACAGTTTCTAATTTATAAAAGATCTCCGAGTTGGTCAGTGGCAGAGCGCAAGTCTGAGCTTAGAAGGCAGCTACTCTCTGTAATTCTGCAGTACACACGAGTGATCTATCAATCAACAAACTATATAAGTACCCCAAATTAATATAATGAGAAGAGCTATCACCAAAGTGTTTTTAATCAAGTCAGACTATTCAAAACCCACTGCTGAGTAAACTCTGAGATGTTTGGCTTTGGCCACTTTTCAATTTCTGAGGCATGCGGGATATGAATCTTTCAGAAATGCAATTTCCTATTGGGGATGTTATATAGGAAAATAGCACTAGAATGAGAGTTACAACTGGTATCTAATTTTGTTCCATTTGCTGAATTGCTATATTACCTTGGATTAGTCACTTAATCTTTCTAAATCTTATTCCTTATCTATAACATTAATGGAGGTGTGGTTAAATGTGTTCTTGGAAGCCTCTTAGCTTCTTTAAAGTTGCCTTAAAACAAGGATGAGACTAATTCTAGTATAATCAGGGTTGATTATCTCTTAAGGGAAACAGTTATAATATCTCATTTATGTACTTTTCTGGCAAATTGTTCAGTTGCATTTGCCCTTAAATGCTCTCAACTTAGTGGACAGTCTGAATTTCCAAATCTTATGGAAATAAGCAATTTCCCTAAACCTTAGAGATATTTTCTGCTAGGCTGAATTGTTAAGGCTTTTTAAAAGTTCTAACTCAAGTTATTTTCTTTCCTTCAGTGATTGATTGGTGATGGTTGAAAATAAAATTAGAAGGTGTCCCCCAACTGTGAAATGACTCATAAGAAAGGTTCAAAGTGTTCTCTTTTGAAAAGTTCTTAGATTAAGAAAGTGCTTTATTCCCTTAAAATATCTTGGATGAAATGTCCAACCCACTTAGAATGATCTAATGTTAGAAATAGAAAGGACCTTAGTTTCACTTTCTACAAGCATCTTTTTATGGATGTGAAATTTGAGGTCCAGAAATATTTTCTTTACTGGGGAAGGGGAAAAAGATGGGGAGAAAACCAATCCTACAGTTTCACTCTCTTTTAATAATCTTTTATATTTGTATTTTATTTTAAAGTGTACGAAGCACTTAGATAGCACTTAATTTCATATGCGTTATCAGTCAGTGAGAAGGTTAGACTGTTATAAATATCCAGTTTTATGTTGCAATGGTAATAACTAGCTAAATCAAGAAGAAAATAAAGGCTTTCTGCTTCATATCAGTGTTATTTCCACTCATTAATCTACTTTAAAATTTTAACTTTAATTATTAAAGAATAAATTAAATATTGATGCTGTGGTTATTTTCAGCTATTTCTCATTTAAATTGCCCCTTCTTCTGATAAAATTATTATCCACAGTGAGATGCAGAAATTTCTTTACTGAAAAATTGATCTGACCCAATAGTGAAGCAAAAATATAAGTATCTTTGCATGCTTCTTTTAATATTTGTTAGATGAATGGTAGAGGATAAGGAAGGAGGGCTGGGACATCCCTAGAGAGGGAAGTCAATAGTCTTCTGCTGGTAAAGTCAAGCTGCTGGACTTTACAAGGCAAAGGAGTTGGGTCCCACTCTCACCTAACCAAAACTGTTGAGTCTGCCATGGTTATTGTGCTCATAGTCACCTCTTCTTTCTGAGAGACACTGGAAACAAAGAACAAACACAGCTTGCTCCATCTTCTTTCTAACACTTTGCCAGAAAGTGATCAGAAAATAAAGTTATTAATTAGTAATGCATAACAAATATGAAGTAATTAAATAGAATATGTAAAGTAAAACTAAGCTTTCATTAGGCATAGATTACAGAGCTCCACCCTGTGCTATGTGTATGGCATGCCAATGTTGAATACTTATCATGAATTCTAGAAAGGGAAAAAGGATGGCAACTTGTTTGGGAAGGGAGCTTCCAAGCTAGATTGGAAGTCATGTTCTGCCTAGTAAAATCCCCTAACATGAGATGATAATTAAGCAAAAAAGAGGTGAAAAAAGAGCTACCATTCCTAGGAAGAACTGAAATGGCTTTTCTACCTTGCATCTATCATCCTCTGCTGATTCCCCATTAAAATCATGATGCAGGAGCATTATATTTGAGAATCATACACTCATTTCAGAAAGGTTGTATTTTTTTCAGTTCTAGAAAAGCCAACCTTATAGATTCTATTTGCCCAAGGAAATAGAGCCAGGAGAATCACCTCACAGATCCCACAAGAGTGGCCAATAAGGAAGGAAATTGCTCTAAAACGCATGCTGTCATGAATAAGGAGATGATATCCAAACTACTACAGTATGAAATATTTTCTTTACTTTTTTAGGCAACTTGAAGAACAACTATATAAGAAAGTTAAGGGAAATGTGACTTTAATTTACAAGTGAAGAACACAAGACTCAAAGGTGTTAAGTGATATGCCCACGGCCAGGTATTTTGAGTCACAATTTATGAGTTTTTCCATTTCTAACAGTTTCCTCCCATTTGGGATAAAACTTGTGCATCATATTTATTACTTTTTATTGAACCGTTATGTGGTGTTCACTGAGTCAGGCATAAACAAACCTTCTTTGATCAGTGGTAAGGAGTGTATTATTTTCATTTTCTCCCAACAGTCAATACAAGAGAAAATATAGGACGTTTCTGATAAACTTCCTTTTTACTTCTTATTTTTTCTTAATTCTATCTTAGATATATCGTTCTTAGTGGATTGATTTGCCCATTTCTGGACCCAAGAGGATGCATAAGAATTGGGGATATATAATGGGGCAATGGCCTTGCAAAGCCCAAAGCTGGGGCTTATTCTCCAAGGAGAGAGTAAACACATACAATTTGGTTAAAAGAATTTTCTGCACACTTCTGTGGACTAAGAGAAAAAAGTACTGGGAATATTGGAAGCAAAATCCATATTTTTCTTTCCATACTCCAATCTCAGGTATGTTGGAGAAAGATTAATCATATTTTGTATTTTATCCATTCTGATTATAGGTGTAAAAAATAAAAATTACTTACCATTACTTCTTATAGTTTTGTAACCCTCATGGAATTTTAATAAGACAGAGGACTTTTGGTAGGCAGACTAGTAGACTCCAGCAGGACTCCACACCCTACTGGAACCTATGAGTATGTTACCTTTCATGGCCAAAAGACTTTGCAGTTATGATTAAGTTAAAGATACTGAGATTGGGAGACCATCCCAGATAATTCTGGTGAGCCTAGTGAATTTACAGGGATCTTTATGAGAGGGAAGCATACGGTTAACATTAGAAAAAGATGTGATGAAACTAGAGATTGAAATGGTGCTTTTGAAAATGAAAGAAGATAAACAGAGCCAAGGATTTTAGGTGACCTCTAGAAGCTTGAAGAAGCAAGGATAAGAACTGTCTCCTAGAGGCTACAGAAAAAAACGCAGTCCTGATGATGCGCTGCTATTAGTCATATGACTTCTGGAACTCTAAGAGACTATCTTTGTGTTATTTTAAGCCACTAAGTTGATGGTAATTTGCCACAGCAGAAGCAGGAAAACAATATAGGTTCATCAGGGGGAGGCGTAGTATGTTTTAAAGAAAAGTCATTGAAGAAACACAGAACTGAAATACCTCAGTTTTGCATTCCTATTAGATAAGGCCATGTTGTAATTTAATCCTTCATATTTTTGTGTTAATGCATTCATATATTCATTGAGTACCAAAAGCAGTTCCCAGTGTTGCTCAATGGGTTTCTTATTTGAAGTCCAGCGATGTCCTCTGAGATACACAATTGAACTTGAAAGGCTCTTGAATTATCATTTGAAGTAGACACATGGTGGGAAAATAGAAACTTTAAACTGGGAGACCATTTTGACACAGGAAGAGGCTGGGGCAAGATTAAGTGGTAAAGAAGCAGAAACTGATAGCTCAGGTCTGAATGTGGGCTTCATAAAACAGAGGACAACAGCTTTAGGATTACTTTCTAGTCTCTCTGGCTAGGGAAACTGGAAGATCTAGACAGACACTCTGTCCAGGAGTAAAGGCACTGCATTTTGACCTTCCTTTCCTTGTGCTGTCATTCAGGCATTTGTATGTGGAAGACTGAGTGTGGGATAGAAAATAACCTAAAACTGTGACTCAGGAAAGCAATGGTTTGCCGTTGGGTACACTTAGACGTGTGTACTTCTGGAGAACTCAGTTGTTCCTGGCTCCTGGACCAAATGTCTATTCCTCACCCACCACCCCCGACATTCCAACTCCACAGCCTCCAAGTAAAAAGCACTTGGCACATACAATTTAGAGACTGAGCTTTCTTAATCCTTTTGCCATTGTGAAAGACAGGTATGAAAGCTGTTGGAAACTGGAGCTATTTACCTGATAGGAGTTCATTGTGCTAACCCCCCTGGAAAATGGTGTGCACTTTTTTTTTTGGTTCTCAAAATAACTCTCTTTATGGAAGGTGATAATTTTACATTTTTCAATTTATGTCTTTTTTGAAACATTATTCTTATTAAATATTTCTGAAAAACCAAAATAGCATTTGTGATCACTATAATGTTACTAATAGCATGATTACTAGTAACAGTAGCTGATACTGAATAGGTTCCAATAATATGAAAGGTGCTGAATTTATATATATATATATATATACATACACACACATTTTATATATATATATATATATATATACATTATCATTGAAATTGAAACCACCAATTAATTAAGTAGGAAGTACTATTATCTTCATTTTGTTGACAAGGAAACCAAGACTTGGAAAGGGATAGGTTACCTGTATAATAAAGTCAGCCTGTGCCAGAAAAACTCAGAAGATAAACTTTGCAAATAGATCTTCTAACTTTATCCAATGAATCATGTAATTACTTGAAGCAGAAAACATCTTCTTTAACTTTGTAAGCCCAAGACATAGCATCATTCAATGCCTGCAATAGATGCTTAAGAATATTTATTGAATTTTCACTTTGAGATCAGGCACTGGGTTTGTATCAAGTTATTCTGTACTCATCAGAAAAGATGAGAAAAGATGAGGTAATTTGAGAAACCAAATTACCAAGAGCTACATAGACAAAGTAAATAAAATGGCACTCTAAAATTGCTGGTAAGGTTGTAAATCGAATGTATCCTCTTGGGGTTTGTTCTGTCATACAAACCCTGAAATATAAATGCCAAAATGTTGAAAGACTCATAGATTGCCCTTGTTCCCTGGTTTTAATAAGGCAATTGACAGACAGAATTGTGTATTTCACCCAAGGTTTTGGTATTATCTAGGCAGCCAAATAGCCCCTCAGGTTCAGTGGTCTCCAGTGCAAGTGGAAGAAAATAGCATATAAGCTCTCTGTCCCTGACATTTTCTCCAGTGACCCATGAACCATGTGAAACAGGTGGTCCACATTCAACTGACTGGAGATGCATATTTCTGTTCAGAGGCAGAATGAATCCTGCTTTAGGCATCAGTCCCTCTTCTTCTCTCCAACATCAACACACAGCATCTAATACAGACCTCCCTATCCTACTCAAATCCAGCATGACAGATCACACAAATCACTTTGGCAAGCACTTAGAAGCAGATAATTTATTGATGAATTGATTGGTTGATTAATGAAGTTTCTGGTTGTAAAAATAACTTTTTGATCAACAGAAAAATATAAAAAGCCATTGTGGAAATAAATCACTCAGGCATGATACCCATGGTGAGTGTGATTTTTTTTTTCTTTAGCTTAGAATGAAGGATACTAAAAATTTTTATAGATAGTCTCAAAAATACTAGTGAGATCTGCTATGGTATGAAAGTTTGTGTTCCTCTGACATTTATATTATTTTGACATACGAATATTGGAATTCTAACCCCCAAGGTGATAGTATTAGGTAGGGCTTTTGGGAAGTGGTTAGGCCTGGAGGTGGACGCTTCATGAATGTGATTAATAGTCTTTTACAACAGGGTCCTATAGAGTTCTTTTGCCCCTTGAGCCATGTGTGCATACAGCGAGAAGACGCTTTCCATGAGCCAGAAAGATACCCTCAGCCAACACCAATACTTGCAATCACTGATGTACAGCCTCACTCAGGTACTTCTTGAAGGAAACATATGAGCTTAACTAGGTCCATGCATCTTTATGCCTTGCAGACTCATTTCCTTCTTTAGAAAGCAAGGAAACAAGAATCTGATCACAGGTTTTACCAATGCACAGGATTAATCCACACCATTGATGGCCAAGAAACCAGCCAGTGAAAGCAAGAAGCAAGAACATCTCAAGACAGGTTGGTGCAATTATTCACTTTCCCAGAGAGCTACACTTTTTGTCCTCAGAAAATCCAGACAAAATTGAAACTGCGTTGGCAATGTTAATAACCACAGATAAAGCCTCCGTTGTTCCTCACCACTTCATTTTCAAACCCTATGTCTCAATAAGTACTATAAAAACAGACACTGACTCCACAGGCCTGGAGCTATTCTCCCAGGAGACGTTGAAAATGAAAAAGAAGTCAGTAGCCCTGGATGAAATCCACTTCATACTTTTTTCATAACAATTGCACCATATAGGGTATTGAAACAAAATGAGTCTTTGGGACCATTTTCAGAAGCAATTTTGAAGTTTACTTTTTAAAGAAGAGGCTATGGTATTTGGGGGCAGCAATTGGCAAACTTTTTCTTTAAAGGAACAGATATTAAACATTTTGAATTTGTGGGCCAAGAGACCATGTTGAGGATATTCTATGGGTGCTATATAATAAGAGAGATCAGAATCAAAGCTTGCCATGCTGGCTTTTTTTCCTTGGATGGTTCACAGACATCTGGGTTGGTGAGCACAATTTGGGTCCATCTGCTAGCAGACATTCTTCAGAGTAGACAGAGTGTAAGCCTGGATTGAAAGAGATTGTCCTTAGTAGTTTGTGTCAGTGACAACAAGATCTAGGCATGCTCTTTCTCCTTCTGGGGAGCCTGCCCTTCTTAACTAGGCAAGCTGGCTGGAGCAAGAAGATTCACCAAGTCACCAACTTCTAGACTGAGATTTCACTGCTCTGTGCTTGACATTGCCAACTAACAGCAGAGACCTCAACATGTGGATGGCAGCGAAGGCAGGTGTGCACCAATGGCGAGGCGTAGCTGATGGCCAGGGAAGCAAAGCCTGAAGGAGAATGGGGAACAGGACTGAAGGGAAACCCAGCTTTGTTTCTACAGCTCAAAATGCTAGTCCTCTGGAGCAGTGCCAGTGCACTATACAAAAACAGAGAAGGCTGGGTTTTGTCCACAGGCAACCTCTGTTTTAATCCTGGCTAAACCTGACATCATTACCTTGAGGAGACACACTGGAAGAAGGCCGAAACTGGAGAAAGACATTTCTACAAAAAAGCTGTGAAGATAGCTCCAGCTCCAGGTAAACGAGCATAGTCCAAAAGGCAGAATTGCAGGTGTAGACAAAGTGATTGGCACCATGAACATAAACAGGAAGAATAAGAGTAGCTTCCTAGGCAGAGACTTCATCATGACTGGGAAAACAGAAGCAGGCATAGCTCATTGTATTACCCAGTCACTTGCTTCCCCTTCCTTGTGAAAACATTACACATTCTTATTCATTTCTGGGTGACTTGTGGGACCTTTCTGTGGGAGTGTAGTTCCTGCCCCATTATTAGGCTTGGCCGTAGGATGTATTTTGACTAATGAAATCTAAGCACACATGATGTAATGCTATGTGGGAGCAGAATCTTTCTGAAACATTCCATGCTCTGTCAGTAATTCCCTTTTTCCTCTGCCAACAGAATGTCTACACTCCTTTATTTTGGATGTGGACTAGATTCAGGCCCACACTGCCATTTAGCCCACATTTTTTGAGATGGAGAATAAAACTCAGTTTTTATAAGCCATTGAGATTCTGGGGTCATGGTTTACTACAGCAGAGACTAACTCACAGGTGAAATGTAGAAGTGTAGAAAAGAAGCTTGTATTGGTGAAGTCTATTACTGGACAGTCAGGTCCCAGACACCAAGCTGAGGGTTAGGCCAGGGCTCCAGTCTCCGTGATGATAAAATAAGCCAGGTCAGGATGTCTAAAGACCCTAATCCCAGGATACTTGACAAGATGCCAGAACAGGTCGTTAGATTGAAGAAATATGTCTTCCTTAAGTCACAAGGTTACAGCTGACAGTAGCAACCTTGACCCCAATCTGAGTCATTTAATCATCTATCTGTGTATTAAGAGTCACCTACTCTATATTCTAAGACACGCCAGGAGGTTCAGAGACACCTCAATCTCTGGGGGCCTCAAAGATTAAGGAGGAAAATATACATATAAGTCAAATTTCTCAGAGTAGATTACATATTATGCTATAGTTACAATAAGGATATAAGAAAGGAGAGATTGCTTACTCACAGGGAGGGTACATCATAAAGTATTTATAGGAAATACTGGGTCTTGAAGGATGAATAGGTGTGCCTAGCTTGAGAGACTAACATGTCCAACATCAAAAAAGCTTAGGGATTAGACCAAGTTCTCTAAGTCTTCCTTGCCCAATCAGAATTTGTCCAAAAGAAGTTCCCAAAGTATGACCCATTGGTCGCCTGCACCAGAAACAGCTTCATAACATAAACAGACCCTGTGTTCCCAAACCTCATGAATAGAATTTCTAAACCTGAATCCTGGGAGTATGCAAAACTAACTGGCCTTCCAGATGATTCTCTGCACATTCAAGTTTGAGATCCAGAGGTACAGCTCAGTGTGTCTCAAACCTAGCTACACATTGAATAATTTGGGCAGTTTTTCAAACATACTGATGCTTGGGCTTCACCCCAGAGATTATAATTTAATTGATCTGAAATGGGGATGAAACACTAATATGTTTTAGAAGTTTCCTAAATTTATTTGGTGTATAATTAGTTTGAGAATCATTGGTCTAAAGGAAAACATCAATTGACAGTTACTGTGTAGCCATCATGTGCGAGACATTATCCGTGGTGCTGTAATGGCTACAGTGATTAAAATAATAGTGGTCTTTCTTAAATGTAACTTAAAATGTTGAAATCTGATAGGAAGACAGTGCCTAGCAGAGTAGACATTCGAAATCATATGTTCAGTGAATGAATGAGAAAAAACTTATCCAAAGAGGTTGAACATTTTAAACAAGTATTCCAGGTCATACACAAATACGCTAACTGAAGTTTAGACACCACTGTCCCAGGGAGAATGGGACAGTGTCCCAGGGAGAATGTGGAAGGGAAGGAGAGTGAAATGGAAAAGAAGAGGGAGAAAGAAAATCTAAGTGCAGATAGGACTGAATTGGCTCTGGCTGAGGGCACAGGGGCTGCAGTGGCCAGAAACCAGGCCAACCGGTCAGTCTAGCTCTAAGACTAAGAACAAAGCCCCTAAGAACAAAAGGAACCCATTCTCACTGCCTTGTGGGCATAGAGCTTTTGTTCTCTTGATTCTATTACAGAACTTATCCTCAGAATGTGTGTTATCTACCAGTTTTGAATTTTGCTTATTGCATTTTCAGAATTGAATTTTTCAAGAGCAATTGCCACAATACAATTCTGTAAACTTGTAGAACTGAACATTTCTAATTAGGTAGCTATAGCCCTTAGCCAAATTACTGCAAATGTCATCTCTCCACTCTCTTTTTGATGCAAAAATGTAGGGCAGTCAGCAATATACACAATTTAATCTTAACACAGGCAGACGCTGTTCACGGTGACAGAAGGGTCTGTTTTCCATTAACCCAAAATTTGCTTAGTCAAGCAACTCCCTCATTATACAGCTTGCATTCAAAAGGAGGTTTCTTTCATGCAAGCTGCTAGTTTAGCAATTAGCTGTCCATAACAATTACATAATTGCTTTGTCTCAGGATGGTTAGTAAGTTGGTCATATTCAAGGGCCACTCCTGGTCATGTTGAGTCTTCTCCAATGGCACAGACCCAGGTTTCAGGGATTGTGCCTCATTGGAAGACTTGGCAGAAATGACCAGTCTTTCGTTGTTCTCTTCCATGAAAATCTATTTTCATTTCAAGAAAACATTAATTTGTGGGTATTCTAATTCTGTCAACCCCAGAACTGAACTCTTCTGCCTTTGTCATTCTATTCCCAGCCTTTCACAGAGCTGTGAATTGTTCCAGTGCAAACCTCATCCCTACACCCCAGCCTGGGCTGGTCCATATGCAAACAAAGCACAGTAAAACAAAATGAACAATTGATTAAAAAAGGAAAAAGGACTAGTGCTCAGCATTTCCTGAGTACTCACTATGGATAAGGCATCCTATTAGGCCTTTTAAGTTTCATTTAGTTCTGTTTACAGTTCAAAAAAGTACATTATTATATACAATATACAGATGATAAAACCAAGTCAATAGAAATAAATGGCAATCTTAATGTTACACAGATGAATTTTGAAAGGGCTACTTATACAGTAGTGTAATTCTTTAGGTCTTTCTTATAACATTCTAATCAACATTGCTGTGGGCCTTAACAACAGTCATTTTCATGCTTGGAATCCTCACCCCTAGTCATGAACTGTGGACTTCCTCATTCATGTGCCCTACTTTTGTGTACTTTTTCTAAAGATGGAGATGGTTTCTCAAGAATGGTTTTCTCTAGTCTCTAGTTTGCTGTTTACGGATAAGTAGCTAATATAAAGCTGACTTTAACTCCTAAATCTTATGAATCATCTACTCCAGGTATGTTTTTGTTTAACTAGATCTACCAGTGAGAACAGGAACCCATTCTCTGCCCTCACCAGAAGGCTCCCTCCCCTCTGTCTTGATCTGAGAGATGGGGTAGATATACGGTGCTTATGATGGGGAATATCATGCTTGTGAGATCTTCTCTTTCACAGAGCTAGCATCACATAAAGTCAGACCCTTCACACCTCATATTCACAACCTTGCTCATGAACTGACTTTTCAGATTCGGTTCTTTCTCCCATCTCCTGTTGCTCTGTTGGGTAAGCTTTTCGTTTTGTAAGTTCATTTCTATTTTTAACCTCATTTTCTGCCCTAGCTTCTCTAAGGTGACTAAACTTCTTCCTAGATATCATTTGATTCCTCTCTGTGGTTCCACTGTCATCCACCTATCTGAATAATCACTAGCTTAAATCTTCCTCATCGTCTCTACCTTCTAATTCAGAGCCAATTAGAAATCTTAGAAGCAGTTTTGATGACTCTTTCTTTACATTTATCATTCAACCAGGACATTGTCCTATACATCTTGTGCCTATAAATACCTATGAATTTCTTTCCTTTTTCTCTGTTCCCATAGCTACTCCCCTATTTCCAGAAGCTCATGATTTATCATCTAGATTATGAAAATATCTTCTAACTGATCTCCACACATCCAACTATACTGTATTCTACTTTTTCACCAGAATGATATTCCTAAAGATTATCTCTCTCCTTTTCAAATCTCTAAATGAATACCCATACTTTCAAGATAAAGTCCAAAGTCCTTATGGTATCTGTCTTATCTATAGTTCAAATTTTATTCATTTTTCAAAACACAATAGAAATTTTATTTTGATTTAAGTCTGCTATGGTTTGAATCCCTAAAACTCATTTTGAAAACCCCCAATGTGGCAGTATTGAGAAGAGGAGGACTTAAGAGGTGATTGAGTCATGAGGGCTCTGCCCTTATGAATGGATCAATCTATACATAGGTTAATGAATTAAGGGATTAATTGATTAATGGATTAACAACTCCTCATGAGAATGACAATGGTGGCTTTATAAGAAGAGAAACAGAGACTTTAGCTAGCATACTCAACCCCCTTGCCGTCTGATGCCCCCCACTTTCTCAGGACTCTGCAGGGAGTCCCCAGTGGCAAGAATGCCCTCTCCAGATGCCACCCCTCAACTTTGGACTTCTTAGCCTTCATAATTGTAAGAAGTAAATTCCTTTTTTAAAACAAATTACTCTGTTTCAGGTATTCTGTTATAAGAAACAGAAAATAAACTAGGACATCCCCACCCTGAAGCACTATTATAGCATTTTTTAAGCTGCACTGTACCTATTTATACATGTCGTTTCTCCCCACTCTGAATTGTAGGCTTCTTGACTAGGAAAGGACTGTGTCTAGTTAAATACACACTCACACTACTCAGAACTTCTAGCACAGTACGTGGTATGTTCTTTTTGAATATCTAACAAATATTTGCTAAATGTATGGATGAAAAATCAATTGGTGTTAGGGGTCAGCATCACTTATCCCTTTTCTTCTACTGAGTTCAAAGCATCTGCCCATGTCCACACATGGGAAGGTTATTGACTTATTCAGATATATGGATAGAAGTGGTCATTAGAAAGACCAATGAAGTTGCCCAGCTTCTTGTAGATCAAATATAAGCCAAGCTAATATCAACTGGCCTTTGTGCAGCAGAAAACTTGTATTCAAAGCATTTACTTTTTAAACTCAAATTTGCATATGCCCTTTCCTTATAGAAGAGGAGATGAAGTTGTAAAATTATTCTGAAATAGGTTTTTGCAACTGAAATAGATGGGGAATGAAAGCAAGGGGTTGCTAATGCCTATGCCTGAGAGAATATGAGAATTTGCTTGTGGAGAGAGATCAAGATCAGTGAGTGATTTTCCTCCTGACTGTAACTTTTAGGACGTAATGAAGTCGTGTGGAGGTCCTTGGAGGGGTTTTGAAACCAGGCACTCCACCAGCTACTTGCTGAACACTGCCCTGTGCCAAGCACTGCTTTAGGCTTCAGGAATAAAGAAGCAGTCAAGAGGTGCTACCTGCTCCTGGAGCTTGTGTGTGGAAAGGGTACAGAATAGGTAACACAATGCAATGCGGCAAGTGCTAGAATAGAGTCAAGAGTGCTCTGGAAGCATACCAGGCATTGAAGGGCTTTCTCTAGAAGCTCTGGAAGAGCTTTGCAAAAGGACCTTTTTTTTTTATTGAGATGGTATCTTGTTCTGTCACCCAGGCTGGAGTGCAGTGGCGTGACCTCGGCTCACTGCAACCTCCTCAGCCTCTTGGATTCAAGTGATTCTAATGCCTCAGCCTCCTGAGTAGCTGGGATTACAGGTGCGCACCACCATGCCCGGCTAATTTTTGTATTTGTAGTAGAGGCAGAGTTTCACCATGTTGACCATGCTGGTTTCCAATTCCTGACTTCAAGTGATCTGCCCACCTTGGCCTCCTAAAGTGTTGGATTATAAGCATGAGCCACTGTGCCAGGTCTGCAGAGGGAAAATTTGAATTACATCAGGAAGGGCAAGAAAGCCTCCTCTAGATTGATTCAGGGAAAATGGCATTCTAGCCAAAGTTTGCATAGAAATCCCAGGATATAAAGTGACATGGTCAAGTAATGATACAAGGGTAAATGATGAATGAAAGAGAGTGTTAACAGATGAGTCTTGTGAAGGAAAGTGGTGTGGTCAGAGTCACTGGTACTTTATGTACAGAGAGTGGACCTGATGGAAGATATGAAACTGGGAATTTACTTGGTCACTCCAATATTGAGGCTTAAAGCTGATATGATTGAGGGTATTTTTGATGATTTAAATAATATTTACATTTTGTACTAATGCAAAATTAAATGCAGGTCTGTGAAAGTGAGGGGCTCTGAGTTTAAGGTTCATTAGGTTCAAGGTAAACTCTCTGCTAGTTCACAGAAGGTGAATAAGGGTATAAAGTGCCCTTATTCTCAAATAAATTCTGAGGATAAGGAGAGACTTGCTTTGTTAGAGAGAAAGCTGACAGAACCATAAAACAAATAGAAACCTAGTTTAGATGGGCTGAGCTGACCTGCATAAAGATGTCCTTTGTCTGCTTCTAGAAAGCTGTCACCTCTCACTTTATATAGGAGAGACAGATTGTGCCTTCTGACAATCCTATCATCTCAGTGTTGCCTCTGGCTGCTCCTGAAAGGGGACCAAGCCACTGGGGCAGGATGGTTGGGGATCCAAAGTCAGGAGAGGGGGCTTTTGCCAGATATCCTATATTTAGCTAGATGTCAATATCACTTCTTTATTCCTGGAGCCTTTATTCCATACTAGTTGTATAGGAAAAAAATGTCATCAGACCACCTACATTTTGCTGCTTTTCTTCCTAACAGGATCTGAAATAATTGATCTATTAATCTATGTATGTATTGTTTCTCTTTCCAAGTACTCCTGGAAAAAAATGTGGGGAAAATTTACCACTTTCTTCTAAGATTTTATGCATATCATGCATCTTATACCAGTCAGCTAGTTTGAATTTATGAGCATTTCTGATACCTTTCACATCTCTACCATCTCTGGCATATTATACAATTTATAACTTCTTTTTTTATGACTGGGTCCAGCTCTGTCACCCAGGCTGGAGTGCAGTGGTGCAATATTGGCTCACTGCAACCTCTGCTTCCAGGTTCAAACAATCCTCCAGCCTCAGCCTCCTGAGTCGCTGGGACCGCAGGTACAAGCCACCATGCCTAGTTCACTTTTGCATTTTTTGTAGAGATGAAGGTTTCACCGTGTTGCCCAGGCTGCTATCGACCTCCTGAGCTCAAGCTATCTACCCACCTCAACCTCCTACTGTGCCTGGCCTATTTATAACATTGTAACATGCCATATGTTAAACACACTTACACACACACCCACACACACACACACACACACACCCCAAAGAGATAGCTAATTCCCTTTGTTGCAGATGAGCTCAATAATTTGCCCAAATCTACACATTTCATAAAGTCAGAGTTCACATTTGAAGTCTGGTCACACCAACCCCAAATCTCAGTCTTTCCCCACTAGGAATTTTAATTTTTAAGGGCTTCACAGTTTAAAAAAATATTTAGGCTCATCAGGTCCCTACTCAAGGCACCCACAAAAATATTCTAATGTGTTTTCAATTAATGAAATCTAAAGAACTTGGAATTTTGTCTGATATTGCTTATTAGAAGTTCTAAGAATAAGCAGAGATACGTGCTCCTGTTTCTGTCATACATTTCACTACTCTAACATCCTCATCGTAACCCCATCTACTGCACAAAGATGCCATCCTTCTGATCTGGCCTGCAGGTGTGATTTGATGCATGACAGCAGTGTGATCCAGCTACTCAACATTATATAGCTCTTATACCAACCAGACTGAGCTCCTAGATATCCTATCATGCATGCTTTGAGCTCTTCCATGGGAGACTTTATTTTTTCTATTGTCACTAATGGAAAATTTATCACATTATTAATTATTCAAGAGTTACTTCACTTTGACGCCTAACTTCAGCACTTGTATGCAACCATTTCTTCATGCATATGTCGGGTCTTCCTTGTATCATCTTATTTAAATGTATATCCTCTTATCTTCTCTAATTGACTATGTCCTCTTCAAGGACATAATCAGTGTCTGGTAAATCTTTATATTTCTCACAGCACAAAGCACAGTTCTGAATATGTTTTCCATAATTAGTAGAATGATGGATGGATACATTTAGGTGTAATGATCTTTGACAAACCTTATTGCCTCTGTAACATCTCCATATTGGTAGAAGTCAACTAAGGCAACTAGCAATTTTATGAAATCTTTTCAACTTTGAAAGATTCTCAGAAAACTCTAAACATGCTTTATATATCTCAGTGAGAGGAAAAGAAGCAGTTTCTCATAGTGAGATTTATTCATATAGGTGATTTCACATGTCTCTTCAAATAACAGGCAGATACAATAATCTGTTTTTTAAAGAAGGGAAATCCAACTTGTTTAATATGAAGAGATTAAACTTAAGTGAATGGAATTTAGTAAGATTTTTATGCAATAGACTATGGACATTCAAATCAGTGTCCTTCCTAGGATCAATATTCTTCCACTGTGACAGAGATTATTAATTGCCTTAAAACATCATGTAGGTCTGAAGAAAGAACCCATCTGAATTTACAAGATTAAATGTTTAAAAAAGAGGATCAGAGAAGCATCTGACAGAAGAGTCATTGCAAGGGGGGTAAATTTTTAAATCCATCTGTACAGTTTTTAAGTCTCTCTCTCTCACTTTCTCTCTATTTAGTGAAACAAGAAAATGCCATAAACATGGTGAATCTTAGCACCAACAAGGAAAAGGAACTTGACAACATTACTCAGGCTATGTCTATTGACTAGATGAAGACAGTAGATTAAAAGCTGGTTAAACATTCATCCAGTGAAGGCAGCAAATGGACACTTGCCATCCTAGAGAAACTCTCTTAATGACATGCTACAGGACTATCTCCTTTGCAATGTTTGCATCGACAAATTGTATGAAAATATACATGGCCCATTTATAGAAGTAGAGCATAAAATAAAACTGAGTGGGAGAAATTTACATATGTAATTGCATTTATAGAAGTACAGAGTGTAGGAAAAAGAAGAGTTTTCTTAGCTCCCCAGTGTAAAAATGAAAGTGATAATGAGAAATCTGAAAGTCAATTTGTGAGAAATTTTTTATAAACACTTTTGAATGCTTGCACTAATTGGTAAAGCTTAGGGTATTTCCCTAAGGATACAAAGACACAGCGGGCGCAGTGGCTCACACCTGTAATCCCAGCACTTTGGGAGGCTGAGGCGGGCAGATCACCTAAGGTCAGGAGTTCGAGAATAGCCTGGCCAACATGGCAAAACCCCATCTCTATTAAAAATACAAAAATTAGCCAGGCAGGGGGTGTCTGTAGTCTCAGCTACTCAGCAGGCTGTGGAAAGAGAATCACTTGAACCCGGGAGGCAGAGGTTTTGGTGAGTGGAGATTGTGCCACTGCACTCCAGCCTAGGTGACAAGAGTGAGACTCCGTCTCAAAAAAAAAAAAAAGATACAAAGACACACACAGGGAGGTTTAATCATTATATACTTTAAAATCTGCCATGCTAAAAGCACCTTAGGCTTCACCCATGTCGTTTAGCGAGAACTAGGTTACATTGAATCAGAATATCCCAGCATGCAGATATTAATAAAATCCATAAACATTTTCCAAACACTGTTAAGTTCTAAAAAAGACCAGTGACACAGTAGGAAATCTATGGAAAGTGGCAAGTTTGTAATCAAATAAATATATAGCTTCAGTGACTGTGCTATGTGTTATTTTGCATATGATCATATCGCTGTCTCCGTAAAGGAAACTTTCAGAAAAGATCTACATGGTTTTTCAGGGTTTGAGTTTTCAATTTAGGTTTCTTTTGAATATATCTTGATGCTGAGACAGTCTTGAGGATGAGAGCAAAATAAAAAAAAAAAGCAATCAAAGATTTATTTGCCTTAGAAAAGGACAGACAAGGAGTCTTTATTACTTACATATGATGGTAGGACATTTGACTGGAAAGTCTGGTCCTATATGGAGATATATAGAGTGAGGCTTCATTCATCATGGCTAGAGAGAAGGTATGCAAGGGACAGAGTTCCATGAGGTTGTACTGAATGCCCACTATCATTTTTTCACAGCTCATCCATGAAATTTCTAGAGTCAGAGTAGAGTCACAAGTTAACTTGTGAAGGAGAATGATGAACACATTTAGGAATATCTCTGTTCTCCAGCAGAAGTCCTGTATTGGTTTGCTAGGACTACCTTAACAGAGCACCACAAACTAGCTGGCTTAAACAACAGAAACATACTGTCGCATAGTTCTGGAGGCTATAAGTCTAAGATCCACATGTTGGTGGAGTTGGTTCGTTTTGAAAGATACAAGGAAGGCTTCTGTGTCTCTTCCACAGCTTGTGATAGTTGCTGGCAACCTCTGTCATACCTTGACTTATAGAAGCACCACACTGATCTTTGCCTTCATCTGCATATGGTGTTCTCTCTGCATCTGTGTCTCTGTCTCCAAATTTCTGCCTTTTATGAGGATGCCAGTCGTATTGGATTAGGGTCTACCCTAATAACCTGATTTTAAATTGATTACTTGTGTAAAGATTCTCTTTCCAAATAATACCATATTCTAAGGTACTGGGAGTTAGGGCTTCAACATATTTTTTGGGGTAACACAACCCATAGCAGGCACCTTATAAATATTAAGGTATTAATATAATTAAATCAGATTTTATTTAAGATGTAGGTAACTCCCATAAACAATGATGGTGAAATAGCAAAAGTGAGTTTGAAAATGGTGCATTTACTGTTTAAAGAGAAAAATGTAAAAATAGCTTCCTGAGATCAATAATACATTTTTTTCACCATTTTCTCACAAATCCACTTTATTGCAGAATACACTTTTTAAAATTAGTTGATTTCCATATAGCTACTGTTGCAAACAGACTTTGAAGAACAAATAGTATTCAAGCATATACATCAATAGTAATCCCATCCTATGAAAATGGCTTTCATCTCCTAGTTGTCTATCCCATCAGGAACTAATTCATCAAAGCTTGTTACAGTAGACTGTGTCTTATACTAGGAGTGAGAAGTCCTTGATTTTAGTATCAATGCTGGCATTAATTGTGTCTTCTTTATGCAAATGACTTGATAATTCTGGGCCATAGTGTTTTACTGAAACCATGGCGGGTTGGTTGTACTGGATGATGTATATAAACATTCTTGGAGTCTCTGTGCTACTTCTGATGCTGTACCATTCATGGAAATAAATTAAATCAAAGATCCAATGGAATCCTAAATACCAAGAGATGCGTGTAGATACCAATGTTAATGAAAGAAGAAATGTAGGTGAAGTAAAGTACAAAGTATCTCAATTCAATTTATAAAAAATTATTTGATCATTGTGTCAATTAAGCATAGTTATTTTGGGAAATTTCAAGAAACCTCTACTAGATTTTTCAAGAAGAGGATAGATTGTTACTCCATCTAAGATAATGTTTTTGAGACCACTGTTTTTGGAACTATGAGTTACTCTGTTAAGTCAACTTCGTGTATCATGACCAGAGCTAAGAAAAAACAAAGTAACAGAACATAGTAGAATATGAAAGAAGAGAAAAGCAATGTGAAAATGTTTTTCATGTTAACATCTGTATCTTTGAGTTCTGGATTGTCAGGTATAGTGCGTTTCCAACAGTCATCTCAGGAAGAAGCTTAAAAGCTTCTGCCTGTCTTAAATATCATCCATGGAACACCATCTTTCCAAAGGTTTGAAACCACAGATAGGTTAGGGGATCTAGAAAAAAGACAATGATGAAATAAGGGAAACATATTCAATTCTCATTTTGTTTTCATTAACTTCTTTAAATAAATTGATAAGCTTACTGGAAATAGAAAACAAGTGCTTTATGGAGAAAGATTTAACATGAATTGGATAAGAACTATGTTAGAGAATACAGACATTTTTAAATAAGCCCAGTTATCTAAATCTAGATGAATTTTACACCAGGTTACTGAATGTGTTTAATAAGGGATCCCAATCAACTTAAAAAAAAAAATTTTGTGAGCAGAACATTTTAAACCTTGAATAAAGCAGCGACAATAGTGTAATGTGTGCTTAAATGACTGTTACCTGGCTTCAATGGGTCATAACTCATGATCCATCTTGCTTCCTATCTACTCATCTTCCTAACCTCTTCTCTTTCTCCCATTTATTAAAAGAAAACTGACATCATCACTAAGCCTATAAACATGAACCATAATTACTATTGTTAGTAAGTATCCTGTAGTGTTCAGATTTTTGGTAAACTTTAAAAAACTGATGGGCCAAAATGAGATACTGCTTGTACACAATAGAATATCTAAAATAAAAAAGATACAGTGATAAATGCAGACGAAGATGTAGCGAACTTGAAACCCTCATCCACTGTTGAGGAAAATGTAAAATTGTTCAGTCATTTTCAAAAACAGTTTTTCAGTTTCTCAGAGTGCTAAATATAAAATTGCCATATGATCTCACAATCCTACTTCTGGTTATCTACTGAAGAGAAATGGATACATACATCTACACTAAAACTTACACTTGAATGCTCATAGCAACACTATTCAAAATAGTCAAAATGTGGATACAACCACCATGTCCACAAACTGATAAATGTATATAAATAAAACGTGGTTGATTCACACAATCGATTGTTATTCATCAAAGAAAAGGAACAAAGTGGCCGGGCGGGTGGCTCATGCCTGTAATCTCAGCACTTTGGGAGGCTGAGGCGGGTGGATCATGAGGTCTGGAGTTTGAGAACCGCCTGGCCAACATGGTGAAAAATACAAAAATTAGCTGGGCATGGTGGTGGGCGCCTGTAATCCAAGCTACTGGGGAAGCTGAGGCAGAAGAATCGCTTGAACCTGGGAGGTGGAGTTTGCAGTGAGCTGAGATTGCACCACTGCCCTCCAGCCTGGGCAATAAGACAAATTCTGTCTCAAAAAAAAAAAAAAAAATGGAAAGGAACAAAGTGCTGATGCCCACTACATAATAGACAGACACTGAGACCATTATCCTGTGTGTAAGCAGCAAGTCAGAAAAGGCCACATATTGTAGGATCCTATTTATATAATGTCCAGAATCTACAAATCTTTTGTGACAGAAAGTAGATTACTGATTGACAAAGGATGAGGTGAAAATTAGGGAGTGACTTTTAATGAGTATAGGGTTTCTTTCCGGGGTAATGAAAATGTTCTAAAATCGATTATGGCAATGGTTGCACAACTCTGTAAATATGCTAGAAACCATTGAATTACACACTTTAATGGATGAATTTTATGGAATGTAAAACTATTGTTCACTTTAAATAGGTAAATGTTATGGTGTGTGGATTATATAACAATGAAACCATTATTTTTAAAAATGAAGGGAAATTAAAACATAATAATAGGGTAACAACATAAAATACTATAATTTCCAAAAGGTTAAGGAGGTGGCAAACATACCAAAGTTAACCATTGTATGTTTAGTCTTATTTGAGTGAGTAGACATTTTTTAAAGGGAAAAGAATTGTAAGAAAATGATATATTAAAAGCGCTATCTTTGGTTCTGTTTAGGTGATAGATTATGTTTACATATTTGTGTATGTTGAACCAATCCTGTATCTCCAGTATGAAGCCAACTTGATCATGATGGAGAAAATTGTGATGTGCTATTGAATTCGATTTGCTAGTATTTTATTGAGGATTTTTGTATCAATGTTCATCATGGATATTGGCCTGAAATTTTATTTTTTAGTTGTGTCTCAGGTTTTGGTATTAGGATGATGCTAGTCTCATTAAATGAGTTAGGGAGAATTCTCTCATTTTGTATTGTTTGAAATAGTTTCGGAAGGAATGGTATCAGCTCCTCTTTGTCCATCTAGTAGAATTCAGCTATGAACCTGTCTGGACCCGGACTTTTTTCAGTTGGTAGGCTATGAATTGCTGCCTCAACTTCAGACCTAGTTATTGGTTTATTCAGAGATTCAACTTCTTTCTGGTTTAGTCTTGGGAAGTGTTAGTTTCCAAGAATTTATCCATTTCTTCTTGAATTACTAGTTTATGTGCATTGAGTTGTTTAGTAATCTCTGATGGTAGTTTGCATTTCTGTGAAATCGGTGGTGATATCCACTTTATCATTTTTATTTCATCTACTCGAGTCTTCTCTCTCTTCTTTTTTATTAATCTGGCTAGCAGTCTATCTATTTTGTTGATCTTTTTTAAAAAACCATCTCCTGGTTTCATTGATTTTTTTTTATTTTATTTGTGTCTCTAACTCCTTCAGTTCTGCTCTGATCTTAGTTATCTCTTGTCTTCTGCTAGCTTTTGAATTTGTTTGACCTTGCTCCTCTAGTTCTTTTAATTGTGATATTAGGATGTCGATTTTAGATCTTTCCACACTTCTCTTGTGGGCATTTAGTGCTATAAATTTCCCTCTAGACACTGCTTTAAATGTGTCCCAGAGATTCCAGTACATTGTGTCTTCGTTCTTATTGGTTTCAAAGAACATCTTTATTTCTGCCTTCATTTCATTATTTATAGAGTAGTCATTCAGGAGCCAGTTGTTCAGTTTCCATGTAGTTGTGCAGTTTTGAGTGAGTTTCTTTATCCTGAGTTCTAATTTGATTGCACTGTGGTCTGAGAGACTGGTTGTTATGATTTCCATTTTTTTGCATTTGCTGAGGAGAGATTTACTTCCAATTATGTGGTCAATTTTAGAGTAAGTGTGATGTGGTGCTGAGAATAATCTATATTCTGTGGATTTGGGGTAGAGCGTTCTCTAGATGTCTATTAGGTCTGCTTTGTCCAGATTTGAGTTCAAGTCCCAGATATCCTTGTTAATTTTCTGTCTCATTGATCTGTCTAATATTGACAGTGGAGTGTTAAACTCTCCCACTATTATTGTGTGGGAATCTAAGTCTCTTTGTAGGCCATTAAGAACTTGCTTTATGTACTTGGGTGCTCCTGTATTAGGTGCATATATATTTAGGACAGTTAGCTCTTCTTGTTGCATTGA
The DNA here is from genome assembly GCA_004027715.1 of Plecturocebus donacophilus. Taxonomy (NCBI): domain Eukaryota; kingdom Metazoa; phylum Chordata; class Mammalia; order Primates; family Pitheciidae; genus Plecturocebus; species Plecturocebus donacophilus. The sequence goes on along the minus strand of PVKP010001356.1, from coordinate 115,456 downwards.
TTCCTTTACCATTATGTAATGCCCTTCTTTGTCTCTTTTGATCTTTGTTGGTTTAAAACCACATGATTATCTCAATAGATGCAGAGAAGGCCTTTAACAAAATTCAACAGCCCTTTATGCTAAAACTCCCAATAAACTAGGTATTGATGGAATGTATCTCAAAATAATAAAAGCTATTTATGACAAACCCACAGTCAATATCATACTGAATGTACAAAAACTGGAAGCTTTCTCTTCGAAAACTGGCACAAGACAAGGGTGCCCTCTCTCAGCATTCCTACTCAACATAGTATTAGAAGTTCTGGACAGAGCAATCAGACAAGAAAAAGAAATAAAGGATATTTGATTAGAAAAAGAGGAAGTCAAATTGTCTCTATTTGCAAACAACATGATTGTATATTTAGAAGACCCCACCATCTCAGCCCAAAATCTCCTTAAGATAAGCAACTTCGTCAGAGTCTCAGGGTACAAAATCAATGTGGAAAAACCAGAAGCATTCCTATAAACTAATAACAAACAAACAGAAACCAAATCATGAGTGAACTCCCATTCACAAATGTTACAAAGAGAATAAAATACCTACGAATACAACTAACAAGGGACGTGAGGGACCTCTTCAAGGAGAACTACAAACCACTGCTCAAGGAAATAAGAAAGGACAAAAACAAATGGAAAAACATTCCATGCTCATGATTAGGAAGAATCAATATTGTAAAAATGGCCATACTGCCCAAAGTAATTTATAGATTTAATGCTCTCACATCAAGCTACCATTGACCTTCTTCATAGAACTGGAAAAAAAAAAAAACCTTAAACTTCATATAGAACCCCAAAAAAGAGCCAAGACAATTCTAAGGAAAAAGCAAAAAACAAAAAACAAAGCTGGAGGCATCATGCTACCTGACTTCAAAGTATAATACAAGGTTACAGTAATCAAAACAACATGGTACTGGTACTGAAACAGAGATATAGACTAATGGAACAGAACAGAGGCCTCAGAAGTAATGCCACATATCTACAACCAACTGATCTTTGACACACCAGATAAAAACAAGCAATGGGGAAAGGATCCCCTGTTTAATAAATGGTGTTGGAAAAACTGGCTAGCCATGTGCAGAAAAAGCAGAAACTGGGTCCCTTCCTGACACCTTACACTAAAATTAACTCCAGATGGATTAAATATTTAAACATAAGACCAAACATCATAAAACCCTAGAAGAAAACCTAGGAAATACCATTCAGGATATAGGCATAGACAAGGCATACTCACACACATGCATAGACAAGAACACCAAAAACAATGGCAACAAAAGCCAAAATAGACAACTGGGATCTAATTAAACTTAAGAGCTTCTGCACAGCAAAGGAACTAACATTAGAGTGAACCAGCAACCAACAGAAAGGGAAAAAATATATGCAATCTACTCATCTGACAAAGGGTTAATATTCAGAATCTACAAAGAACTAAAACAACTGTACAAGAAAAAAAACAAACGACACCATCAAAAAGTGGGCAAAGGATATGAACAGATACTTTTCAAAAGAAGACATATATGAGGCCAACAAACATATGAAAAAATGCTCATCATCACTGGTCATTAGAGAAATGCAAATCAAAACTACATGGAGATATCATCTCATGCCAGTTAGAATGGCGATCATTAAAAAATCTGAAGACAAGAGATGCTGGAGAGGATGTGGAGAAATAGGAATGCCTTTACACTCTTTGTGGTAGTGTAAATTAGTTCAGCCATTGTAGAAGACACTGTGGCAATTCCTCAAGGATCTAGAAATAGAAATACTATTTTACTCAGCAATCCCATTACTGGATATATACCCAAAGGATTATAAATTATTCTGTTATAAAGACACATGCACATGTATGTTCATTGCAGCACTGTTTACAATAGCAAAGATTTGGAACCAACCCAAATGCCCATCAATGATAGACTGGATAAAGAAAATGTGGCACATATATATCATGGAATACTATTCAGTGATTAAAAAGGATGAGTTTATGTCCTTTACGGGGACATGGATGAAGCTGGAAACCATCATTCTCAGCAAACTGACACAAGAACAGAAAACCAAACACTGCATGTTCTCACTCCTAAGGGGTTGTTAACAATGAGAACACATGGACATAGGAAGGGGAACATTATACACTGGGGCCTGTTGGGTGGTTGGAGAGCTAGTGGAGGGATAGCAGGTAGTGGGGATATTGGGGAGGGATAGCATTAGGAGAAATACCTAAAGTAGATGACAGGGGGATGGATGCAGCAAACCACCATGACATGTGTATACCTATGTAACAATCCTGCACAATCTGCACATGTGCCCCAGAACTTAAAGTATAACAAAAAAAATAAAAATTAAAAAAGTGCACCGTATTTGTCTCTGGCAAAGGCTTCAAATTTGGGTAAACCAAATTTGAATTTTTTGTGTTTAGTCGGTATACATCTGCTGAATTTCTCACCTATTACCATCCCATGGGAAAAATCTAGAGACAGTTCTGGTCAAATGATCTCTAGGCTTCATATCAAGAGGCTATGTACTCCCAACAGGGAACTCTGAAGTCAACCAAATCATGTTAACTGTAGGGGACTCAGAGTTAATTTTCTTGTGTTATTTACCTAGGACAATTCTCTTTAGTAAGTTCAGAGTTACATTACTCTGAGGTAGAGTAATTGTGAAGTACAGCTCTAATAATTGATGTAACAATGTCTTGAAAATTGGGATGTTTCTCACACACTGGAGCCTGGGGGTTGGAGGGCTATGTGAGGAATAGCAGAGGGTTGGGGGATTGGGGAGGGATAGCATTTGGAGAAATACCTAATGTAGATGACAAGGTGTTGGTTGCAGCAAACCAGCGCCATGGCACGTGTATACCTATGTAACAAACCTGCCCAATCTGCCCATGTACCACAGAACTTAAAGTATAATAAACAATTTTAAAAAAATTGGGATGTTGCATTATTTCCATAATTGTATATATTCACAGAACCTATTCAAAGAAAAACAAATTTGAGTTTTGACCTATGGATAATAGCTACTGTGGCTATTGGTGATCCATCATGACCTATGGCAATCTCCATCTCTTGCTCTGCAATCCTTGTACCACTTCTGGCAACTATACTGTGGTTTCCATTTAGGAAACACAATAAATCCTTTGACTGTGGCTTATTTATATTCATACATGTATTAAGATATAGACTTTTTAAAGGGGGGTACATTTGTAAATGGTAGGCAAATCCTTCTTACGTCATAAAACTTCTATTTTCCTCCTAGACATGGGTGAACTCATATACTTAACTCTAACTTATGTACTTAACTTCAGAGCTTTTTTTAAGGAATTGGAGAAATGGCCAACCATAGCTTCTCCCATAAAAAGGATTACAGAAAATGTACATGCATTTCACTCTTATCACCTTGAATTGTTTTAGGCTTCATGTTTCCCTATCCCCTCTACACCCCTCTTTCTGTCTAGTCAGTATGTGCAATAAAGTGTTGAGAAGTCAAATCTAAAAATGGTGCAATTCTTCTTTTACTGGGACAGGTCTTTTCAGAATGAGCTGTTGGGACATCAAGGTATAATCTTGATGTCATACCACCTTGCAGCTAGAAGTACATGTTGATAGTATCTATTGCCACCTGCTTCTATAGATGGAGATTTTATGGCAAAGTGGAAAAACTGCACCAGGATGACCTCCTGGTGCTTTTCCTGGCCCTAGTGGCTGAGCATGTAATTTCCTTTGAAACTCTCTGTGCTCTCAACTCATACCCCAGGAATCACTCATAGCATAGCTTAGCATTCCACCAGCCTGCTTATTTTCTCTTCTTCTAAGCTCTAAATTTTTGATGACACAAATTCTTTATTAACTTCATTAACAAAGACTGGAGTATTGCACCTACCATAGGCAAGAGTTCTTCTGAGATCAATTCTCATTTAACAGCATCACTATTAGGCAAATGGTGTCCCATGCCTTGGCTAAGAGATTTTAATCTGAGTATAAGTAGTAAAAGTAGGTATAAAACAACACAAGGCCTTGCTACTCTGCTTCTGTATTTCAAGACCATTATCATTCTATATAACGTTAGGTCATTAGGCTGCAAAATCTTTGATCAGGAAGAAACTGATGTTTGTGTCATATTTTTGTGTCATGGTAAAATACAAGTAAATCAAACAAAACAAAAACATAGGCAAACAAATAATAAACTTTTCTGATTCACTTGGGGGAACTTGTTGTACAACTCTGCCTTTAATGCCTCTGTGTATTTCAGAGTAAGCTCTTTTTTTCCCAAAAATGATTTTAGAGCCCACATCTCGATCATGTTTTTTTTTATCTTGGCTTGACAACATTCCAGATGAAGTGTCACTTTCGCTTCATAATTAAAAAATGAAATAGAGCTCTTTTTAGCTATTTTTCTCCAGGCTGCCATTAGGAATGAACACAACTCAGTGCCAATATATGGATTTATATTTCCCAGAAATAGCGGATGTTGATGGGCAGGAAGATATAAACCAACTTAAATTAAACTGATTCTGCATATGAAATGGCTGGCTGCTTCTGGGCAGACTTTATTTTACCCGTAAATATTTAATAGAAATTGGTGTCTATGGGTTTTGCTAGAGGGAATGGTTCTTACTCCTATTGAGTTTGAGGGCCCAGGTGGCTCTGGAAAAAAAAAATTGTTTGGATTAATTTTTCCAAATCCAGTTTGTGGTTGCATTCTGTCAGTGAATGGTGTTGGGCATGTTGGAGTACTCTTCGGTGCCTCAGTTGTATTACTTGTAAAGCAGGTAAGACTGTTTTTCTTCCTAGTCAGGGTCTTTCAGGGGATGGAATGAGAGGAAGGTTGCAGCTGGAGTCCATGTGGGTTCATCTACAAGGAATTCGGGTGTTGCATTAGCAGCTGATGGGGAAGGGGCAGAATCAGACCTGAGCAGGAGGAACTGGCCTGGTTCCAGGACTAGCTGATGAATAGGGACCAACAGTCACAATGACAGTTTCCAAGGAGGCACAGAAGTTAGTGTCTTTTGAGCTTGGGTCAGGTTCCAGAGAGTCCAGTCAAGATCATGGTGCACAGGGTCAAGGCCCTTTGGGATGTAATCATGCTGTCGTGCTCATGAGCTGCACAGGTCTGGACACCTGCACAGTGTATCCAGTTAGTCTGTCTCTTTTTATCAACATCCTGGCCAGCAGCTGAGCGTGGTGAGTGTATGCGTGTTTGGGTGTATATATGTGAGTCTGTCTGTGCTTATGTATGAGTGAAAGAGAGGAAGAAGAAGGGGTCATAGAGAAGTGGGGAGAGAGAGGGAGAGACAAGGAAGAAACTGGGGGCTAGTGAGAGACAAGCATGCAGAACTTCCTTGCTCTCAGAAAGAGAACCTATTATAGCAAAGGTCAGGTAATATACCCCAGGCCATAGAGGAAAGGAAGTGAAATTCAAGACAGGAATGAACCCCAGGAGAGATCTGGATGTGGTCAGGAGTCAAGGAAGAACCATGAAGAATTAGAGTAAAAGGGAACATGTGGCTCATTGGGCACAGATGTGTCCAAGGGCTCATCCAGACACATCTTTTACCAGCTGAGAACAAGAAGACTATAATTCTAGACAACATCTTCTGGTGGGTTTGAGCTACCTAAAGAAATAATCCAGCTAAGTCTAATTTTGCTAAGACACTTACCAGGATGAAGCCTTTAGGCTGAAAGCCTACTGCTTTCTGGGACTGAGGGACACTATCAGGGACTCCAGAGGTCTGACCTGAACTGGCTGCCTTAGCAGAGGTATGAGGGAGCACTCCCAGGAGGATACTTTTAAGACTTACAAACTGTTGAGTCTCTTTGTAAAATGCATTTAGGCTTCATGGGTGTCTTGAAATTGTGATCTTCTTGTCTCACAGAGTTTTGTCAATTAGACGGAGAAGGAGATAATCTCTAAAACTTCTTAGAGGAATGTAAAATATACCATTTATTCCATTGAGTTTGATCTTTGAGCTGCTTGTGATGATTAGATGGGAGACATAAAATCTCATGTTTTTAAGAGTTCTAATGATGAGCATATGCTATCAAGGTAAAGCTTTCAAAAGAAAATCTATTTATACCTGATATGTTAATTCTGGGAATAAAAATTGAATGCAAAGTATGTGCCTACATCAATCATATCAGAACTTCTCACCCCAAACATATGTTAGTGTATGCCTTTCCCTTAAGATGTCTCTAATACAAGAATGGGGGAAGGTGGAATCTAATTGCATCCATGCAAGGGCAGAAATCTGCCAACCCCGTTCCACTAAGCTTGGTCACAAAGAGGTCTGATTTCTGTTTACTCTTTTTCTGAGCCTTCTTTATACTTGGTGGTGCCTGATCACTCAATACCCTGAGCCTTTGATATTGGCGGTGGTGTGATGTAGTAGGACCTGCAGTGGAATCTGCCTTGAGTTTCTTGTTGAGAAGAAATGCAAGATTTAGGAAAACCAGGTAACAGAGGTGACAGATGGAGTCCTATAAGAAAGCTAGAACCCAGGTTTAGAAATACAAGGAAGTGTAGGCCCAGTTGTGCACAGAGGATAGTGTCTGACCATAATTAGCCAAGCTAGGAGAGGGAGGCAGGGGACAGATCAAAGTTTCTGCTAAGGGAAAGAATGGAACTTAGGGTACAAAGAAGAGGCAGAGGCTGGCTATTAAACTGTCAGAGAAGATAGCAAGGCCCTTTGCTTGTAGAGTTACCAAATCTTTAAATTGGTCCTCAATAAAGAATAGACCTTTTCCCTGACCCCAGAGTTTCAGACAGTGAAATTTCACAGAGGAACCGGCAACCTAAGAGAGGATAGTTGAGACTTTGCAAGGGCTGGGCACCAGGTAAGTATCATATCTCCTCCTCTTCCTCTTAAGCTCAGTAAAACTTGTGCTTCTTCAGTCCTGAAGTCCTCTCTCAAGATTCAGGAAGAATGGAATTAGACTCATTCACACCAAGGTGTGGGTAATTAATAGCTTATAGCACTTCCTATAGTTTGAAATATGCTAAATACACCTTCAGGATTCAGAGGAAATTTTCAGGGCACATTGTGAAGCCAAATCAAGCTCAAAAAATGGACTTTCAGTCAGCATGCCAAAGATAGCACAGAGGAGTTCATCTAGAGAGGCTGGGCTGTTAAAATATCACTTACCATTGCGATCACTGTAATACTATGGCTTTTCTAAACACCATGGGTTCTGTGGGTTCTGTATTGTGTGTGTTTGGCCTCACTTATATCTCTCTCTCTTTCCATGCCTACATACATGCACATACACACAAATAAGGAGACGGATATGCGTATTTATGTATATATAATGTACATGTATATATTATTTATTTCTTCCTTAGCTTTTTAAAATATTGTCACCATTTTAAAATAAATGGGCTTGTAGCAAATGTTGTTGATGTCCCTGCTCACATTCCCACAGGTGCCCTTACCATTTTCCATGAGCCAGACTGACTTCCAGTGGCCACTGTTAAAGCAAACTAAACATGGCCTGAAAAGGACTCTGTCAGAGATGATGAATTCCTCTTCAAAGCTTTAGTTCCCCATTCTTTTTTTCTTAAGACCAACTTTTTTTTGTCTCCTAGCTACCTGTTCTGTAAACAACCTTCCTACCTTTGCCACACCCAGACAGGTCCAGATATGCCTTTCTGCCTTGTAACAGACAGTCCCTCTTCCTTCCTGCCTAATAGACCCTATTTGATTTTAAACTGTAGCCAATTGAGTTAGCTTAGATGGTGAGTTCCAACCCCAGCCAATTGGGAAAGGACACAGAAGTGCTAGAAACTATGTTAGGGATAAAAACACCTCCCCTACCCCACTTGGTGTGCTATTGTGATCATGACTGGTGCAAGCTACACCCTTCTGCAGAAGTAAATGTGCCTTGCTGAGAAATTTTCTGCTTACATGCTGGTTTTCTTTGCAGCACCCAGCACTTGTTTCTAATGACTCCATACTTCTGTATTCAAGTCTTTGTGGACAAACTGCAGCCTAGCTTAATAGGACACAAAATTGAAAAACTAACTTAGGAGTATGCACCTGTAACAACAGCTAAGTCTTGGCCAATAAAGTGGCCATACTTCAACCATTCACACATTGTTTAGTGTTTGTGTTCAAATAAAGCAAATGCCAAACTGTAACCAATCCAGCCATTCTGTACCTCACTTCCAATTTCTGTATATCAGTTCCCCTTTTTTTTTTTGTCTGTAAATCTTCTACCACATGGCTCCACTGGAGTCTCTGTGAATTTGCTGTGATTCTGGGGGCTGCTGGATTCACAAATCATTCATTGATCAGTTAAATTCCTTGAAATTTAATTCAGATGAAGTTTTTCTTTTATCAGCACCATCTGAGTCTTTGATAGCTGTCCTCAGAATGCATGAACTGGTTTAAAATAGTCTCTTTCAAGGAAATACTCTTAGTCAGTGATGGGGAATGTAAAAACCCCAGCTCTCTCACTCTTGTTGGGAATCGTTCTAAATCATGTGTTTTACAGCAATGTAGAAATTCCATTTGGATGAAGCTAGTGGTAGTCAACTTATTAACACTCTTCTTATTAGCTGTGTATGTGAATCTGAATCCCAAAACTAGACACACTCAACCCTAGACTCTGTCCTGGGAGAAACCCAACCAAGAGTGGGAAATTGATTCTTTTTGCGCTATTTTGCTAAAATGTTTCACATACTGGGACTGATTTCCAAAATATTTTCAGTTCTTTATCTTTTTAAAGCATGTTTCATTAAATTATACTATCATTACTGAAAATTTTAAAATATTTTAAAGTTGAATTACAAGCCATTATTTGTCTGTAAAACTTAATAAATCATGTCATGCATGAGGAGAAGTTTCAAATAAATGAATAAAAGGAATTTCAGTCTCAATGATTATAAACTTTGACTTGACTACATCATCTAACCTATCATGCAGCATACACCTAAATCCAGTTTTACCAGCTTGTGGTAGATGATGTAACAAAGGATTTGAGAAACATTAAGAAAACCAACCAGAGTGTATGAAGAGTTCATGAGGACAAACTCTTTCTATAAAGAAGCTCAGCCTTTGACTTCTAGCACATTGTATTCTTCTACACCAGCCTCAGGAAAAAGTGCAAACAATACACACCTACAATTTAATCACCTCAAAAAACAATAGGTAATAGAGCAACCAGCACTTGAAGTATCCTAGTAACTGACTTATAAAAAAAAGTCCAAACAGAGCAAGTTTGCATTAAAAGAAGTATTGGATCTGTAAGGAGGGTCTCCACTTTGCCAACTGCTGAATGACAGAATTAGTTAAGCCTGATCAACATCAGAGACTTCCAGGATGAATCAGATGAACTTGAAAAGAATTAAGAGTCAAAACAGAAGATGTAAAAGGGTTTTAGTTTCTTCAAAGAAATTACTGGCTACTGCAGCTCAACATATTTCAAACTTTATAAGCAATTCATTTGTTTTGAATCAAACAATTTGATTCAAATATTTTAAAACAATTTCAAACTCTCCTTCCACCTCCACCTCCTAAATGCAATATTTACCTGGAACTGAAAATAGTACTGATCTAACTTTGTTGCATTTTAATAATTTTAGAAGATATTTTTGTTTAATTTGAAATCACATTTAAAATCTGTTTGTACATTGCTCAAAGGAAAGAAAAGAGTTTATGCGTAAAGCATTGCTTCCTATATGGATTTTAAGTCTGCAGTGGTTGGGGACAAAATATGTTGGATCCCTGAGGCCTCAAAAAGAGAGCTTATTGTCTCCTGGACTTCCCTGGGAGCGGCAGAAGCCATTGATTTCTTCAAATAAACTAAAACCTTTTTAAGTTGTCCGTTTTGACTTTTAATTCTTGCTTTTCAAGTTCATCTAATTCATCCATAAGGCCTCTGATGTTGATTAGGCTCCATGCATGTGCCAATGTCAAACATAGAGTGAATATCTGAAACAGCAACATGATGTCTTCAGTGATTCAACAGTACTGATTTAGTGTCCACTTTCTGCCAGGCACTGTTTCAAACACCAAGAGCACAGTGAGGAAGAAAACTAAGACACTGCCTTCCTCATGTCTGCCTTCTAGTGGGCTAAATGTGATGCATCCCACCATGAATAATTATAATGAATAATGAAGTAGCTGCAGAGCCTGACTTTATCTAGAGAAAGGCTTCCCTGCAGAAACATTCATCAGGCCATGTTCTTCTCACCCCATCCCCGGCCTCCACACCCGACCCCACTAAATACTTCAACATGTATCTCCTAAGAATAAGGTCATCTCACACGGGACTGCTAAACCATCATTAGATCCCTCCTCAAATTAGCAATAACTCTACGATATCAGTTAATATAGAGTTCACATTCAAATTTCCCAAGTTATCTCAAAATTATCTCCCCGCTGCGTTTTCTTTTTCCAGTCCAAACTCCAATCTCTTTATTCTCTTTCATTCTAGAACACTTCTAATTTTCATGTCTGTTTTCTCTACATTGTTTTTTGAGTCCAGGCAGGTTGTCTTGTGGGTTGTTCTGCAATCGGAATGCGTCTGTTTGCTTCCTATTGATTCCATTAAGATTAAACATTTTCGGCCACAATGCTTTATAAATTAAGCCATATACTTGTTCATCACTCCAGGAGGCTCCTAAGTCAGAGTCTCACTATTATTGATATTTAATTACTTAATCAAGATGGGCTTTATCAAATCTCTCCATTACAAAGGCACACCTTTCCTTTCTGAATATGAAGCGATCTGCTGGAGAGACTTTGAAGCTACATAACCTTCTTGTTCGCCACACTAGCCTCTACTCCAGTGCTCTGACTCTTATGCAGTATCATCTCTTTGTGAGATGGCTACATTCTTATCATAGATTTCACCTGATAACACCTGAATAATGAGCTGGCCATTTAGAGCATCAGAGATAAACGGGGCCCTGACGAGGAGATTATCCTCAGCAGCCCCTGATAAGGCTTTTTGGAGAGGAGTACCCAGTGTGTGCCACACACTTACCTCCTACCTCGCTTCAGAACTGCTCCCTCCCCTCCTCATATCCCCCACACAGTTTGAGCAATAGAAAACCGTAAGTTTCAGGTCTTTTTCAGGGTTCACAAACACATTGCAGTGATATTGTGAGCACCGGCACTTCAATACTGCCAGCTAAACAAAGAAAAATGAAGACTTAAAGAAACGTTTGCTCTCCACAGTGCCTAGGCTACAAAAACTCTTGTTCTGGTATAACCGAATTCCATCGTCTTTTCTTTTGACAAAAATAAGCTATGCATTTGATAATCTCAGAAAAGAAAATCCAGTTGGGGTATTTTCTTAAGGGGCCAGCTTTGTGTGTCCTGTGTTTTGATACATAAAGGCAAATAGAGGTTAATCGTGGTTGACAGGAGAGATTTCTGGGGTGAGTATGGGGCGCACTGGGGCTTGCCATATGTGCTGTTCTCTTCCCAGCTCTGTGCTGTGATGTCCTGGCGGTTATTCAAAATCCACCATAATAGAAGTTTGTAAAACATGAAACTAATGCTTCTAGCAAATGCTACAAACGAGACTTTTTTTCTTTTTCTGGAAAGCCATTAAATACCTCCTAGCACATGGCTGGATTCAGACGAACTCCTGCCTTGAGTGTAGACCTGAGAGGGGAGAGGCCACACCAGAGCATGTGCTCTCAGAGGCAGAACACATTATCCACAGATGACAGAAATGATTTCTGTAAGTGATGACAGAAAACAAGTGAGGTCATTCAAGGGAGCTGTATCATCTGGGAGGCATGTCAGGGGGTTACAATGGCACCCCAATGTGTGGGTGTGGGACACTCATGGGCAGCCCTGAGCGACACTCACAGGCACATCAGACAGCATCAGAGAGCCAGGTACAAGAGGAGGCTTCAGCTCGGCACCTTAGGGCCAAGTCCCCTGTAATTTCCTGTGGTTCGGTTTTGGGTTTGTAAGGTAAATGACAAAGAGAAAGGGGTTCCCACATTTTATGGCAACAGAAACTCTAATCTGGGTATCAGAAAGGAACCTCAGGGCGTAAGTTAGAGATTCTATTATCAGAACAACACTACAATTCCTGGAGAATATTCTCTTTAAACAGTTCAGGTTATGTTTTTTATGAACTTTTTTATTTGCCATTCCAGCAACATTTTCTAAATGGCCCTGGGTGACAAAGGAGGCTTCCTTCTTTTGCGAAAACACACATCTTGGTTTTGATATCATGCACCAGAAATCCCTAAATCCTGTTTGAAGTCAGGGTAAATTCAGACCCTAGGGAGACATTGGACATCTGTGGGGGAACCAAGAGCCTGTTCCTCATTTAGACAAAGCAGGCTTAGGGGTCTGGTAAGGAGGCTGGTCTTACTGTGGATGCCTTAATACAGTAATTCCCAAACTTGAGCATGCATCTGAATCCCCTGGGTGGGAGGGGGATTTTAAACGCAGATTGCTTGGTGCCACCCTCAGAGTTTCTAATTCAGTACATCTGGGGTGAGGCCAATTGTCTTTTTTAAATAAGTTCCCATATGATGCGGACGCTGCTAAAGACCACATTTTGAGAACCACCTCATTAGTGCAACCAAATGAGGGATGGGGCTGCTGACTGGTGTTTTCATAAGCCAACTTAGCCCAATGTATCAACAGAAAATAGAATTCTGTCTTGTCATTGTTTTTCCCTCCATTGAACTGTGTACCATGCCGGAAGAAACTTTTCAGGATGCATAAAAACAGGTGCTCACCTCCTTGATAATAATAATAAAAACAGTCCCAAAAGAAATTCTGCATTTGGTGCAATAAACGATCCTCCAAGAATAATCAGGTACTGACAATTCCACAAACCTCCCATAAATTCTGACACACCAGCCAAGAACATTGTGCTTTCCTGACATTCTGAAGTTAGCATTTTATGGCCTCACCATAATAAGATCATCTTGCTTTGGAGTCATTTGTGTTGTAATTGCTTTAAAATTTCGAAGAGCTATGGATTTCTACACCTCATTAAATTGGATTACATCAGGAGGAAAGCTGGAGATTTTTTTTAAGCCAGGAAAGTGACCTTTCTTTGTTCCTTACCCTTCTGTGTAACTTCCCTGGTCCTGTATTTGCCACTAGACCTTGCTGGACTCCTATCCACAGACCTTGAAAACTTCAGGGGATGTACTACATATTCTGTTCTTCCTTTCCGTGAGCTAAAAAGAGCCACAAGGCACCTGTGGCCTTGAGTTTATGGTTTATCTAGGGACTACTCAGGCCTAATTTACCCCATTATCCTTCTACATGCCCTTGGGATCAAGCTCTTTAGCCTCGGCATCAGAACTATCAAGACATGGTGATAGGAGAAGGGTGAAAAGAAAGATGATTCCCCCACCCTCCCAACTTAGTTCTATCATCAATTCATTTTTTTCAACAAGCTAATAATTTTTGAAAGGTTATCATGTAACAGGCATTGCATTAAATGATGTAGGTACATTGTTTCAACTAACTACATATGAGCTCTATCAAGTAGACCTTGCTTAAAGGACTCAGATGTCTAGTAAGTAGCAATTTTTTCTTTTTGAGATGGAGTCTCCCTCTGTAGCCCAGACTGGCGTGCAATGGTGGAATCTCAGCTCACTGCAACCTCCACCTTCCTCATTCAAGTAATTCTGCCTCAGCCTCCTGAGTAGCTGGGACTACAGGCATGTACCACCACGCCTGCCTAGTTTTTGTTTTTTTAGTAGAGATGAGATTTCACCATGCTGACCAGGATGGTCTTGATCTCTTGACCTCGTGATCCACCTACCTCGGCCTCCCAAAGTGCTGGGATTACAGACGTGAGCCACTGCACCCCACTGTAAGTAGCATTTTTAAGGAACTGTAGGGATCAATTTATAATATGTATGACAAACACACCAACCATGCTCTCAGGAAGCTCAGTCTATTTTATTACAGCAGAAAAATACCACATTTTGTCGATTTGAGACAACATTGATCTACATTTTAATATGTCTAGTATTAAGATCTAACAATTAGTGCTATTTTTAAAATTGCAAGCAGTCAGATGGCTACCGTGACCTGCACCAGCACAAACATGGTCCCTCACAGGCATTCTTTTTGTCATTTCTTCTAGCTCTAAGTAAGTCTAAAGCCTTTTTGGTTAAGTTTCAAATGCTGCTTTTAAGTTATAAGAAAGCATTGGTTTCATAGTTTAATTGGTGGGGATTTTCTTTCTCAGGGTTCCAAAAAGTGATAGTGCAATTTGCCATGAAGAGTCTGTTTCCATGGAATGTGGTAACTGTTAAGAAAGCACTTTTGTGTATGAGATAATAAGGGTGATAGACAAGGGAGAAATTTTGTGGTGGGCTGAATCTGGCAAATTTTATGCAAAAAGAGACTTTTGTTGAGACCTGAAGGGAGTGGAAATTTGCAAAGAGGGGTATTAACATGGGCCTTCTGGGCAGAGAGGTGAGAACAGCATTCTGTATTTTTGAAGCTAACTCTCCGATTGTCTTATAGACCCATCCCTCTATCGCTCTAGAAGGCTAAAAAAAAGATGGTGTATGTGTATATTTATACTTAATCATGCTTGTTATTTGCATATATGTTATATTTACATTTATGCAGGTATATGTGCATGTATATACATATGTGCATATGTGTAGACACATGCACGCACATGCATGTATGCATACACACACATGCACATATGTATATACATGTAATATATATATGCATGTGTAAATATAAATATAAACATACATGAAAATAATAAATATGGACACATGTACAAAACACATAATGCAAATATTACATGCAAATAATATGCATAATTAAATATAAACCTATGTGTGTGGAAATACCTTCTGTTTTTCTCTTACCGTCTGTCTATTCCTGCGTTCTTCCTTTTCTCTACTATCTGCCTCCATCCACACCCCCACTACCCATCTCAGTTTGACTAAAATTTGGATTTGAAAGTTGTCTTTCATTTAAAATTTACCTCTTTTCTTGAAGAAAGCATTAGGTCCTCTGTTCATAATTTAAAATAAAGTGAGCTGAACATTTCATAGGACTTTCACAGAGACAGTAAATGGAGTTTGGATTCGCTAAATCAAGCAGCTCCATTTTTTTAAATCTGAGAACCAATGTGAGATTTTTCTGTGTGTCTGACCGCCACATGGGGGCTGTGGCGGTGTTTTCTGCCTGCTGTGGAGCTCTCTCGTCTTCCTGTCTGAAAGGGTGTTTTGCTAGCTTGGTTGAAAGTGATTTACGCACCATCGCTATGTGACCCTCCCCCAAAGCCACCAGGTTCTCTTCGTGTATTTCTGGAAGATAATATTGAAAAGGTTAATACAGTTTTTCAATAGCCATGCATTAATTAGAAAAATCTGGCTTAATCTTTTGTCTAAATATAGAAGAATTCCTGTTGCCTGCATGGTTGAGTGTTTCTAGGTGGCAAAAACAAAACAAAAAAAAAGTTTTGAGGACTTTTCTCAAAAGGTAAGGTTTGCAGAATAATTTCCCTACCAGTGTCTACCTTCCTTCCCGGTCGCACAGTCACACATGCTGCTGTGCTTCAGAAGGTGTTGTCTAATTCTAGCTCTTCCTGGATGATTTTCTCTTGTTGTATATTTGTTTTGTCTTTACTTTTAAGTGAAATCATAACTGAAAAAAATGTCAAAACCACCACAGGGAGGCCTTCAGATGAAAAAGAGAGAAACACAATTACATTTGGAGTCAACATGAAAGTCATCAGCCGCACTGGAAAAGGCAGAAGATTGGGGGCATCCACTTTTTGTGTTGACTTGGTCAAAGTTCAATCTCAAATCTGTGTGTGACAATGCCACTAAGATTATAGAAAGTGCTAAATTCAGACCACTACCAATTACAACAGACACCTCTGTAAGGATATTGAAAATGAAGCATAATGTTTTAATGATTGTACACTGAAGTGATAATATTTTGAATATATATTAGAATAAATAGAGTACATTATTAAAATCAAGCTAGCTGGTTTTAAATTAACTCAGCCACTAGAAAATGTAAGATTTCATTCACGGCTTGTATTATATTTATATTAGATAGCACTGCTTTACGTAATGTTCGGAGCATTTCCTTCAAAATATCCTCTGAAGTCAGCATCATAATACCTATTTTAAAGTCAAGTAAGCCCAGGCTCAGAGATGTCAAGCAACTTGCCTGTCACATCACCCAGACTCTATGCATAGTCTTCTTTGTGTTTTGATTCTAAGTCAAATGAGTTCTCTTTCCTAGCATAGTAGCCTCCCCTTCATAGCAAATGGTTTCTCTCCCCAGTGGAGTGTCCATATGAGTTCAAGTAGGAATGATGCAACTTCCCCACATGGGCAGAAATTTGGAGGATAGAAAGAATGAGTGGACCATAGCCTTTCCAGGAAGCAGCCTGCTTGTCTACCTTAAGAAGAGCCGTAGCAACCGATTACATGGTAAATGAGAATTACTCCAGAGAAGTCTGAGGAGGAAATAGAAAGGCATAAATAACAAAAATTGATAATAATGATGATATGAGCAAAGTAATGCTCATCATTTCAGCATTCCTAATGTCCTTCATTTAACTGCTGATCTGCTTCAATGTCTCCAGAAGAGCCACATTTGCATTTATAGATAGAATACTAGCCTCTCTAGCATGTCAGAGTGATCTCACAGATTTGCATGTTGCTCTTCCAAGACTTGAGGGGAAAATGGTTGCTAACTTTATCCGGATGATGTTGTGCATCTAGACCACAGAGAAGACTGATCTGATTTACTATCTCAGCAAATATGGAGATTTTACTTGTTAGGTTTATTTAGCATCTCTTATGTACCTAATTCTGTAAAAATAAGCCAGCTTTTATGAATGGAGGAGTTGAAACATTCATGGGTTTCATGGAATGGGTAAATCGATTTTTGCTTATTTGTTTAATATTTCTAAGCTTCAGATTATTCATCTATAAAACAGAAATAATCCTTTCAATTGCTGAATTGCCATGGATAATAAACCGAAGTCAACAAATACTTTGCCTAGCACAATTAGGTGCTCAATTGATGATTTGATATTTACAATTCAAAAATATTACCCTAGATACTGCAATGAACTTGGCCTTGTTTGTATTTGTACTTTATGTGTTGGTGGGGAAAGAGTTGCTATGTGCAGAACAGAGTACATTTATTCTAAATCCCTTGTAGAAATTTGTTAATCACTTGGGGTTCTCGTACAAGTTCAAAATGATGTGCTTAATGCTTTCTCTTCTATGCAGAGATCTGGAGAGGAAGACTGATGAGTGATGGGAAGGGAATACTTGTGCTTTTGTTCTCTATTCTCTCTCTCTAGAGCTCAGTCTTATCATCTATTAATGGACAAGACATAATGGAATGATCTCTAACAACCTGTTCAATGTAACATTTCACAAATCTCAGATGCTCCCTATCCAGCAGAAATGTATATTCTAATATAGAGATAAAAACAAACTATGAACTATAATAAATTATTCTAGGAAGTGGCATGAGGGAGACAGACACAATAGTCTTTGAGGGCAGAAGGAGGAAAAACCACTTTTATCTGGGAGATCTGAGAGGTCATCTTAGAGAAACTGGCGTTTGACATGTGGATGGTCCAGATTTCAAACATGGAGATGAGGGTGAAAGAAACTCTGAGCTGAGAGCCATGCCTGGGTGGGCAATGACATGGAAGTATGAGAAGGAGATGGCAAGATTTCTGCAGGGATGAAAGCATGGGGCAGATTGCTGTATTTCATATGTGGTGAGACTAGAAGCAAAGATTGTGTCCAGATTGTGTGTAGATAATGGTGGTGAAATTTCAGCAGAGGATGCATGAAAAAAGGAGGATACAAGTGGAATTACTGTGCTGAGTTTCCTGTGATTCTGGGGACAGTGGGGTGGGGAGAGAAGGGCAGAGGACAAGAATTACTGAAAAATGACTGGCGTTTTGAAGACCAGGAAGGATGTGGGGCCTGAAAGAAGACATTTCTTCAGGATTACCCAACCAACCCTTGATATTTCAAGTGAAAAAGTAACTTCAATTATGTCATATGTTCCCATTTCCTGTGTTGTCAAGGCCTGTGGGAGAAGCTGTGAAAGCTAGACTGAGTTTCCATTTCCCCACATTGCCTGGATAAACATGGTTCTGATGAGCTTCACAGGACCTAACCCAGCATGTGGCACTCAAGGCTTACATCATCTGGGCTCCCAGCCACACGTTGCTGAAGACAGCGCCTGACCTGTATGCACACGCCTGGGGCGCTGGCTAATCTCCACATGAAAGTCTTTCTCAAAACTCCACCTGCCACAGCAGGACCTGAAGGATTCCCATGGGAAAGTGAAAACTGGGAGGGTGCAAAAGACCAATGACGCCTTCAGCCCCCAGCGGCAAGTCCTCTAGATGCCGCCACTACAGGAGGATCCTAGGGTTTTGCACGTCTCCTGGAGTGGCCAGACAGGTTTGCCTTTATTCGCTCCCTGGAGGGAGGGCTGAGGCATGACTGAGCTGTTCTTTGTCAGTTGTGCACGTCCAGGCAAAGGCACTGGACTTCATTGCACACACACAGAGGAAACCTGTTTGGTGATCTGTGCTGAGACCTTAGAAGAAGGTGCAGAGCTCTCCCTAGTGCCTTGGGGTGGTGAAAGCAGAGAAGCAGCAGTCAACATTGGGCAAATATGTTTCTAGATTTCTTCAGGGAAAAGCAAGTTGTGGACACAATCTCTGGAGGCAGGGTGAAGAAATAATAGGTATCCAAAGGTTGGACAAACCTGTCTTCAAATCCTGGTTTTACCATTTGTTTCCCATGAACAAATTATTTCAATTTCCTGTCTTTAAAATAAGGAAAACAACATTTCTATTTCCAAGTTGTTGTATACAAAAGATTTGAAACCTAATATGAGAAAGCCACTAAGTGGAAATTTTTAGACATTTTTAACTTTTATTTTAGTTTCAGGAGTGTATTAATCTGTTCCCTTGCTGCTAATGAAGACATTCCTGAGATCCGGTAATTTATAAAGGAAAGAGGTTTAATGGACTCACAGTTCCACGTGGCTGGGGAAACCTCACAATCACGGCAGAAGGCGAATGAGGAGCAAAGTAACGTCTTACACTCAGCAGGCAAGAGAGCATATGCAGGGGAACTGGCCCTTTATAAAACCATCAAATCTTGAGAGACTTTACTATAATGAGAACAGATCAAGAAAGACCTGCCCCCATGATCCAATTACCTCCCACTGGGTCCCTCCCATGACACATAGGAATTATGGGAGCTACAGTTCAAGATGAGATTTGGGAGGGAACACAGCCAAACCGTACCAAGGGGTATATGTGAAGGTTTGTTATATAGGTAAACTGTGTGTTGCATGGGTTTGGAGTACAGATTATTGCATCACATAGATAACGAGCATAGTACCTGAGATCCTCATCCTCTTCCCACCCTCAAGTTGATCCCAGTGCCTATTGTCTCCTTCTTTGTATGCATGTGTACTCACTGTTTAGCTCCCATTTATACATGAGAACACAGGTTGTTAACCATTCATTGGGTTTCTTCCTTTCTCAGTCTCAGGTTCCCGCTCTTCTCCCACAATCTTCTCGCCCTCAAAGTCTTATCTCAGGGTCTGCCCTCGGGGAACTCACACCAAGACAAATTTGGCTTCTTCCAGGTAGTTTGCTGTTATGGCTTGTAGTGCGAGGCCTGGAGCCAATCTAGGTATTTTTCAAAGTATAGCAGGTAGATATCTGTTCTTAAGGGCTCCCAAAGGGCAGAGTTCAAATACTCTGGCAAGTCCAGGTGTGGTATTGTTTCCATTCAGTAATAGGATATGCAGACAAGATAGGGAGCATACCATTGCAAAAAAGAGGTAGAGACTAAAACATGGAATATCTGGGGAAGAGAAAATCATGATCCCAATGATAAATCAGTGGCACAAGGGTCTCAGATTGCTGGGCGGGGCACCAGCATTTGTCAGACGTTCAGGATGGGAACTTAGGATAACATATAGGGTGATCAGTGGTAGCACAGCACATTTACATGATGTGAACCTACATGCCAGGTAAAAAGGGAGATAATAAGATGCATTACTTGAGTCTGACACAGCTCCTTTTTTATATGTTGCCTCATTTAATTCTAACAAGCATAAAGAAATAGATAGTATTTCTTTCATGTTATAGGTGAAGAAATGGAAGTTTTAAAAATTTAAAATTCTTTCTTAAAGTCACCCTTCTGGAAAGTGGCAGTGGGACTTCAAACCCAATTCTGACTGACTCCAAAGTTAATGTGCCTTTTGGAGAAAATCTAAAACAAAGTGTCCTAGATTTAAGCTCTGTAGGTACCAGTCCTCAACAGGATTGGCCACAGGGTGTCTTGCCGATCTCAGAAATTATACTTCATTTTACTCTAATATCCCAAATTTAAGAAGGTGATTCACAAAAGTGGCTAACAAATTAGAGAGCAGATTAGATTACAAAAGAAGAGCATCATTTTTGGTGTGCAAAAATCCAGAGAATATGTAAGAAAATGCCATCCATTAATAGTTGTGCATACAATGCTTCCAGTGTTCAAATATTAGAGGCAGTGGCCAAGTCCACCTATTGACAGGAAAGATGCCATGGCTATTTTTAGCAGACAGATTTTATAGTTACAGGCAGATTTCTAAATGATTATTTTGAAGTATAAACAAATACACACAAAAGTATATAAAACAAAAGTGTTTAGCTTGCTGAAATATAGAGTGAACATCTGTGAAATCTCTATCCACATCCAAAAAATTGAATATTATTATCAATTGGATATTATTATCTTAATCTGTTTTCTGATGCTGCAACAGAGTACCATAGAATGAGCAACTTATAAGGAAACAGGGTTTATTTGGCCCCTATTTTTGGGGGCTGGGAAGTCCAAAAGCAGAGCACTGATATCTCGTAAAGGTCACTCTGCAATGGAAGGTAGAAGGTGGAAGGGGCAAACGAACACACAAAGCAGAGACGATGGGGGCCAAACTTGTTTTTTATCAGAAGCCCATTCCCCCGATAACCGAACCACTCCCACATAAATCCACAAATGTATTCATGAAGGCAGAGCCCTTATAGCCTAATTACCTCTTAAAGATTCCACCTTTTAATATTATAACAATGGCAATACAATTTTTTTTTTTTTTTTTTGAGACAGAGTTTTGCTTTTGTTGCCCGGATTGGAGTGCAATGGTGTGCTCTCAGCTCACTGCAACCTCTGCCTCCTGGGCTCAAGCAATTCTTCTGCCTCAGCCTCCAGAGTACCTGGGACTACAGGTGCCCACCACCATGACTTGCTAATTTTTGTATTTTTAGTAGAGACAGGGTTTCACCATGTTGGCCAGGCTGGTCTCGAACTCCTGACCTCAGGTGATTCACCTGCCTTGGCCTGCCATAGTTCTGAGATTACAGGTGTGAGCCACTGCACCCAGCTGGCAATACAATTTTAACATGAGTTTTGGGGGAGATCTTTGAACCATGACAATTACCAACATCTGGAAGCCCCAAAACACCCTGTCTTCTAGCCATACTCTTATTATATTCACTGCCTTTCTTTTATTAAGAAAAGTTACAATTACCACTTAGCTGTGCTGATACAAATAGCTCAATTTTTAGTTTTGAGATGTATATAAATGCTGTATGCAGACTTTTTAGCATTGTGTCCCATTTTGCTACCATAAGCTAATTTTTTTAAAAAAAATTAACCATTGATTTTAGGAATTTGGGAGATAGTTATCTAGTGGGTCAGGTTACATCTCTTAGAGGAGATAGGTCTAGTAGATGCTTTATATGTCATGGAGAGTAAAAGGATACTTAAAATCTACATGGAAATCCCATATAATTGTGCTGGGCCCAGGGGAGAATTTACATGCCTCTCTGTCTTAGTGCCTCTTGCTCTTTTTTCACAAGCCTGAGTCACATGTTAATGCCTAGATCAGCAACAGATTCATGGAAGGTGGAGTTCTTCCATCATCAGCTGTTTTCTCATAGGAGAATCTGAAGGATACTCAAGTTTTCGGAGTGCCTGTTGCTGCCTTCTCTCTCTTATACAATGATAAGATGATAAGATTTGTTGTTAACAACATCTGTATCTGATAATAATATTAATTGTTCCCTTGATGCTTTCATTCTTTCTTGAATGATCTCACATCATTCTAGCTTCAGATCAGATATTATTATTACCAATTTATAAGGTGAGAAACAAAACGTTGGAGTAGTTAAGTGGCTTGCTCAAGGTATTGTAAATATTCTGAGATGCAGCAATCGGGTCTTCAAGGACTGTCTTGACATAAATTTCTGACCTGTCAATGGGTAACTCATCTAAGACAAGCTACTAACACCTCTCATCTTCAGTTTCTTTATCTGCAAAATGAGGATGGAAAGAGATAATACAGGGAAACTTGAATTTGAAGATTAACAAAAAGTATAAAAGTATGTAACTTTGTGAATAGTACCCCAAAGAGGTTAATTAATGCTGGTAATAATTAGCAGCAAGC
This sequence comes from Plecturocebus donacophilus, assembly GCA_004027715.1. NCBI lineage: Eukaryota > Metazoa > Chordata > Mammalia > Primates > Pitheciidae > Plecturocebus > Plecturocebus donacophilus. Next base: position 92,955 of record PVKP010001356.1, on the reverse strand, counting down.
TAAATAAAAACTCAGTCCTGTTTTTTGGTTTGGTTGTTTGTTTGAGATTTGCACTGTACCCCAGGTTAGAGTGCATTGGTGCCATCTCAGCTTATTGCAACCTCCACCTCAGAGTCATGATTCTCCTGCCTCAGCCTCGTGAGTAGCTGGAACTACAGACGTGCACCACCATGCCTGACTAACTTTTGCACTTTTTTAATAGAGACGGGGTTTCACTATATGTTGGCCAGGCTGGTCTTGACCTCAAGTAATATGCCCACCTTGGCCTCCCAAAGTGCTGGGATTACAGGCGAGCCATTGTTCTCAACCAGTCCTGAGTTTTGACTATAAGTCCTATGCCACTTTCAGTGCAGAAAGAAGAGCTATCAGGTACATTTCCTTTCTCAAATATTACCACTTTTTTGTAAGCCAGACTGTTAATTAAATTCCTTAATAGAGTATAACAGTTGCAGTCCATTATTAAAGGTCAATACTTTCTCAAATAGAGAATGTAAGTACAATCCTTGAAAAACAAGTACTTTCTTTATGTAATAGTTTCAATGGCCAATAACACAGGTGATTCCATACTCATTAACCATGAGTCATCTAGCTTCAGAAGCAAGATCCATACAATTACATATTTTCAAATTTCAGTTTCAGGTGTATGCAGTCATATTTAAATTCACTGAGCTTAATTTCTTTCCTAACAATGAAATAAGGCAGTATTATTTAAACAGGGCTGGCGTAAAAATAAAATGGAATCCAAAAAGTAACATTATCTGTCATAGAACCAGGCACATAAGAAATTTGGAATGAATGTTAGTATCCTCTAAAAATGTTGACTGTTTGAGAATAATCTATTAAAGTAAATGTGTATTGATAAGCTTTTAACTCAGCTTGTACTTCTTACAGACACATAAAAACATGTTTAGTAAAGTCAGTGAGTTTTTGGTGCATAGTGGAAGGAGTCAGAATATCCTCCCAATCTTGCCTTAGCCTCTTGCAAACTGTGACATGTGGATCAATTCCCTATCCTTTAGAACCTCAGATATTTTTAATTAAAAATATGGAATTAATGATATTTGCCTCAGAAAGGACCTCAACAAATGGTAGCTGCAGTTATTTTGGCTATCCATGTGTTTTCTTCTCTAAACAGACTTTTAAGAAACACAGTTGAAAAGTTTACAACATTACATTCTCACATATGGAATTTCCTATGTGTAACTTTGCTATGGTACTTTAAATATTGACTCTTAGATAGTATGACCAAATGTGAAATTGGATAGGGATTCCTGTGTCGCATAAATAAGCATATTAATGTGGGGCAAAATTTTGGACACTGATTTCAGAAAGATAACTCTTTCTTCTAATTAATATAATTTTTCTGCAATGTGCATAAAAAGACAATGGAAAATTGCAAGTATACATGTAGTTTGGGGTGAAGGGGCTTAGAAGGCTGGGGTATATGTTTTATATCACACAGTCATTGAAATTATTTTTTGTAAAAACCTTTGCAACTCCATAAGAGATAGTATTCATTACCTACTTTTTGTCCCTTCAACCAGAGAAGAAAATTCAAGTATCCCCAAACAAGGTGAAATTTGAGCTTTGATGCCTTGGTTCATGCTTTTGTCTGTGCAGAATACTTCAGGTAAAATTTTGCCCTTGGAAAATTCATACGAGGTCTTCCAGGTTCAGCTCAAATTCCACTTCTCAGGTGAAGACAGTCTACTGCCCTTCCCTTGAGGGAGAAATAATTTCTTGAAATTCAGTACATTGAAGTGAACTTAATTCTATTGGCAATCATGTAGTTGTAGAACTATGTTTATATGCAGGTCTTCATTCCACGGTAAGAAACTTTTGAGGAGAGGGACAGTATCCCATTTATCTTCTTCCCTTCTTAGTAATGAACATAAAGGTACTTGCTCACTTTTATTGAATCAATCAGTCAATCAATCAATGAAGAGACAAATAAAATATTTTGGAGGGAAATTAATGTCAGTGACTCATCATAGCTTAAATTAGAAGGGCAAGGCAAGGTTATAAATTATCAGTTCTAATAGTCAAACAGAGTTAGTGTAAGGATCAAGAAGTGATATATGGGGGAGATTTAATGGGATGGATGATATAGGTGCTTAATCCAAGGACACAGGGGAAGTCATAGATGCAGTAATGGAAAGATTATTATTTTAGTAGAGCCAAAAAGGAAGCCTACCAGATTATACTCATCTCTTTCATATAGCTGGAATGCATTTAATAAATTATTAATCTTACAGAAAGTATTATTTCCATAAAACCATGAATGGGTTGTCTAAATAACTAATGGGAAGAGTTTATATATGAAAAGAACATATATGACTAGCTGTTTTGGGAAACCTGAAAACCTCCACATGTTACCCCCATTTAAATAATTTGAGAAAAAATTCCATCAAAAGAAGTATGATTCTATAACAGGAGGTATTTTAAGTTCAAAATGTTAGTTAATCTCCCTAAAGACTTTAGGATCTTACATATTTAATCTATGCAACATATCCTGGTCAAATAATAATTTAACATTACAGTGCATTTGGTGGTGTCCTGAAAATTAAAACGCACAGCTTCTGATTATTCACATTATTGCTTATTAAATTGGGTATTCTTGGGATCAAATGCTCTTGATATCAAAAATCATTTGTGAGCTTCTTTTTCAAGTGTCTTTTTTTCTCTCTCTTTCCATGTTGGTAACTCTTTTTCTCCTCTACTTCTAAGTGATGTAGTGTGATTAATAATTAAACTTTGCCTTACCACAGGGGGAAGTAATAACAAATGTAAAATTCATATATGTGTTTGCATCCAAACGAAGGTGTTATACAAGTATAGAAAATGATTGTGATCACTGGATTATGGAACTTGCCACACTAACCTGCTGAATTTGCAGTAAGGAAGCTATGAAGTGAACAAGATGAACATTTCACTATTTTGAGTGAAGGTAGAAGTGGTACCTATTGAAGAAGCTAATTTTCTGACTGGTAATTGCAGTTAAATCTACTGCTTAGCAGATTTAACAAATCTTCAGAGGTTCTCTACAGATAGGTATAAAATAAATTTGGGTCTGAAGTTTTGCATTGCTCTTTCTGATGGCTTCGTTTTTCCTACTTCCCAGGTCATCTCAATATATATTTCATTCTTTTACATTCAGTATATACATATTTTTTTTATTTTGAGACAGAGTCTTGTTCTGTCAAGCAGGCTGGAGTGCAGTGGTACAATCTTGGCTCACTGCAACCTCTGCCTTTCATGTTCAAGAAATTCTTGTGTCTCAGTCTCTCAAGTGGCTGGAACTGCAGGTGCCTGCCATCACACCTGGCTAATTTTCATATTTTTAGTAAAGATGGGCTTTCACCATTTTGACAATGCTGTTCTCCAACTCCTGACTTCAGGTGATTCACCGACCTCAGCCTCCCAAAGTGCTGGGATTACAGGCGTGAGTCATTGCACCCGGACTTGTTCAGTGCCTTTTTGAGTGTTCTTTCTGGGTTGCAGCCAATTCACTCAGGCAAACAGAACCAGGAAGATCCCTGTCCATCCAGTGACTTGAGAATGACGAACTGTGCCTCAATTTCTCTTTCTCTGAGCTATTTTCTGGTGTATTTATCATCATCATCTAGCCTTAAACTGGTAGGGACTTTTACTCTTGGATTTCTATCCCATTTTGATAGTGTCATTATTTTGGGATAATGCTCTACGTACTCCTTACGTATCAATAATTAATTCAAATAAGACATTTCTGTAGAGTTTTCTACACAAAATATGAATTTGGGACCAGTTTCATCAACTGCTCACATCCTTTCGTTCATTAATAAACTAAATGTTTATTGATCAGCTACCACATGAAAGATACTTCCTTAAGGTACTGAGAATACACTAGTGGATAAGAAAGTCCCTATCTTAGTCACAGACCCCAGATGTTGAGGTAGGGGCCTGTAGTTGTGATAACCATTACAGTGGAAATGCAAAGAGAAAAATAAACTGAAAGAACAAAAGAAACAGTTAATATTTATTGAAAATAGGACTTTTTCAGTACAAATGAGAATAGTTTGTTTGAAAATAGTAAGCAGTAGGCCAGGTGTGGTGGCTCATGCCTATAATCCCAGCACTTTGGGAGACCAAGGCAGGCAGATCACCTGAGGTGAGGAGTTCGAGACTAGCCTGGCCAACATGGTGAAACCCCATCTTTACTAAAAATAGAAAAATTAGCTGGGCATGATGGTGGGTCCTTATAGTCCCAGCTACTCAGGAGACTGAGGCAGGTGAATTGCTTGAACCTAGGAGGTAGAGTTTGTAGTAACCCAAGATCGTGCCACTGCACTGTAGCCTGGGTGACAGAATAAGACTCCATCTCAAAAAAAAAAGTAAGAAAATAGTAAACAACAACAAAAAAAAGGTATTGGATAAATTATATTTCCAAAACCAAATATGGCCTTGTTTCTGTGTAAATCTCAAACCTATGCACCTCCAAAAATCTGTCTTCCCTCTTCTCCACGTTGCCCTGCACTTCCCTTGTTCTTTACAAGCTTCTCTTACTGACTTCTCCATATTCCCTTATGTGGCTTTTAGTGTACTTCTCCATATTCACCTGTCTCCCCTTCTACAGTTTTCTTTCTGCTTCAACTTACCCCCGCAGGTTATCTTCCTGGATAGGTGACACTTCTCCTTCAACTTTATTCTCTTCTTAATTGTCTTTTCCATTTCTCTCTTCGCCAGATTTTGATAGTTCTCACTCAAATAGAGTTCGTAAAAGAATTCAAACATAGTATATCACATTAGGCTCACAATTATGTGATCAATTTTAGAACCTATGGGGTAGAATGTAAACTATGTAACATTCCATTAGATGTTCACAATTTGTTTACTTCTGCAAGTTTAGATTCAATTTTCATTCACACTTCCTGCCTCAAAAAGAGTCTATCCTAAATTACCCGTAAGTCTCCTTACCATTTTCTGATTGGATCATACCAATTGCATCATAATTTTCATATCCCTCCTTTCTTTATACATGATATCTTGTTCTGTAGAATGCCTTTAACCATTTTCTCCAGAGATTTCTCCTTTAACTCATCTCAAAGATTATCTCCAGTATAAAACTTTCTCTAATAATTCTTGTTATAATTATCAGCTCTTTTCTTTTATCCATACAGTTTGTGCTTCTCTGCTGCCTAATGAATTTTAATGGCTCCTGCTAACTTGCTTACATTTCCCTTGATATTTGATATCTAAGTTCATTATTCTGCTTCTGTCTGGAAGAATCTATCTCCACCCTTTATCCCTCTAAAGGACATCAAATACTCCTTCTAGATTCCAGCGTCAGCTTCTTTTTGACACTTTTGCTGATCTTCTCACTAAGGTCAAATTAGTTCTTTTTGTATTCTATGTGAATTATATGCTTACATTATAGATTGTATCAACTTCTATCTTGTATCTATTATATCTTGGAGAACCTACAATTATCTATCTGTATCCTACTATAAAGCCATAAGGATCTTGAGGGAAGTACTATGTATTATACATGTACACATTTACTTGTGTGTGTGTGTGTGTATATTTGAACACTTAGTGTGTGTCAGGCACTGTACTAAGAGCTAAATTACAATGGGGACAAAACAAACATATTCCTTTCTTTCATTATGCTTTATAGTCTACTAGAAAATGAACTAGCAATGTAATTCTGGTGAGTGCTACAAATATTAAGGGTATGCAAAGAGATATATCAGGGTGGCTTAGCCTAGTTGGGGCGCAGTGAACCTGATTGAGAAAATAAGTCTGCAGAATACCAGTTGTTTTCTGAGCATGAACGTCTGAATATGTAATTTCTTAGGTGGATAAGTTTCAGAGGATGGTAATGTACAGGATATTACTGTAGTCATAGTAAGGAAAGCTTACCTAATCTCGCCCACTTCCTGAAACATGGAATATGGGCAGTAAGTAGGAATCAAAACATCTTACAGTATGAAAATTTTTCACACTTGTTATCATCCTCTCATCAGTAGATTTTACCTAATTCTAAGGCTGAGATTTGTTTGGCATGAAAGTCGGCTTCATCATATATAAAATTTCATTCACTGATTTCAATGGATGTTTTGATTTTTATTAAGGAAGCATATTTGTTACATCTTGTATTGTACCTTGAATGAATTACTCTTCTACTTGAGTATCTCAGGCTGACAAAAATCTTGTAGCAAGAGGCAGAGAGGGTGTGGATAGTGGGGTGAAATGTGTTCATTCCCTGATTTAGTATATTCTCTTATTTATTTATTTATTTTTGCCTGTGACTAGTATATACTTTTTATAAACATGGGAGATTAAACATCCTTATCTTCTGCTATAAGGCTGGAAAATGAGTCTTGGGAAAATTAATGAAAGGGCAGACTAGTGGATAAGCAAAATCTTGGACACAAAATATAGGTTTCCAGGAGACTCCTGTGTGGGAGACAAAGCCTAGTAGCTAAAATGGCCTGTTTACTCGGATGGTGAGGCTAGAGCCTTAGCTATGAGAAGAATATTGCAAGGATTCCTTCCATTTTAAGTCCCAAGATCTGTTGATAAGCTTTAGCAACAATGGCTACACAGTGAAATTTGGAGCCTGGTTAGGAGGAGAGTGTTTCAAGGACCAGGTCTGTTTGTTTCCAGATTGGGGGTCTCATAGAGGAGGATGAGAGTCTGGCCAGCCCTTACTGACCATGTACATTTACCCCATTACAGGGGCTTGCATCACACATGAAGGACAGGAGCAGATTCTGCTTCTGTCCACCTTCTATTATGGATAAATAAATGCATGTGCAAAATAGCAACACTAACTCTTATTGAAGGGAAATATGAAATATATAATGACTTTGTGATAATAGGAAATCAGAAAAGTATAATATATATTTTTGGCCCTTAACATTGACTCAAGCTATAATCTACTATGTCATCTTAAATAAGCTACTTTGTCTCATTAAATCTGGTATGTATGTAAATAGAAGTGATTCAACCTCTTATAACTCAAGAGACTTATCACAGTACAGCTCCACTTCTGAGCTTGGCTCACTTTTGACTGAGTTTAGACAAATTATTTCACTTTTCTAATAATTAATTTTCATATAAAAATGAAGAGGTTTAACTAGATGACCTCTTAAGTTCCTTTTAGCTCTGAAGTTTAAACAAGAACAACAACAACAAAAAAAACATAAAATTAAGAGCTCCTAAATCTTATAAACAACTTCAGCAAAGCTGCTGAATGCAAAACCAACGTACACAGATCGGTAGAATTTCTATACACCAACAATGTCCAAGCTGAGAGCCAAGTCAAGACTGCAATTCCATTCACAATAGCCACAAAAAAATAACGTATCTGTGAATACAGCTAATCAGGGAGGTGAAAGATCTCTACAATGATAATGACAAAACACTGTTGAAAGAAAACAGAGATGACACAAATAAGTGGGAAAAAATTCCATGCTCAATGATAGAAAGAGCCAATATTGTTAAAATGACCATACTGCCCAAAGCAATTTATAGGTTCAATACTCTTCCTATCAAACTACCAATGATTATTTGCAGAATTAGAAAAAAAAACTATTCTAAAATTCATATGGAACCAAAAGAGCCCAGATAGACAAAATATTCCTAAGCAAAAAGAACAAAGCCAGAGCCATCACATTACCAATTTCGAAATATGTTATAAGGCTACTTTAACCAAAACAGCATAGTATTGGTTCAAAAACAGACACATAGACCAATGGAACAAGTTAGAGAACCAAGAAATAAAGCCACACACTTACAACCATTGATCTGCAACAGAGTCAGTAAAAACAAGCAATGGGGAGGCGACACCCTATTCAATAAACAGTGCTGGGATTACTGGCTAACCGTATGCAGAAGATTGAAATTGGGCCTTTTCCTTTCATCAAAAATCAGCTAAAGATGGATTAAAGACTTAAATGCAAAATCTCAAACTATAAAAACCCTAGAAAAAAACCTAGGAAATACCATTTTAGACATAGGCCCCGACAAAGATTTTATGACAAAAACTCCAAAAGCAATTTCAGCAACAACGGAAATTGACAAGTGGGACCTAATTAAACAAAAGTGCTTTTGGACAACAAAATAAACTGTCAACAAGGTAAACAGACAACCTACAGAATATGAGAAAATATTTGCAAACTATGCATCCAACAATGGTCTCATATACAGTATCTGTAAGGAACTTCAACAAATTAACAAAAACAAACAACCCTATTTAAAAATGGGCAAAAGACATGAACAGACATTTCTCAAAAGAAGAAACACAAGTGGACAAGCATATTTTAAAAAAAAAGCTCAATATCACACATCACTAGAGAAATGCAAATTAAAACCACAATGAGATACCATTTAACAGCAGTCAGATTGGCTATTATCTAAAAAAAAAAAAAAGATGGTGGCAAGATTGCAAAGAAAGAGGAATATTTATACATTGTTGGTGGAAGTATAAATTTCTCAAAGAAAATATAACTACCATTTGACACACAAATCCCATTATTGAATATATACCAGAAGGAAAATAGATAATTCTGTCAAAAGGACACATGTATGCACATGTTCATGGCAGCACAGTTCACAATGGCAAAGACATGGAATCAACCTAAATGCCCATCAATCATAGACTGGATAAAGAAAATGTGGTACATATATACCAGGGAATACTATGCAGCCATAAAGAAGAATGAGATCACGTTTCTTACAGTGAGATGGATAGAGCTGGAAGCTATTATTCTAAGTAAATTAATGCAGGAACAGAAAACCAAATACCACATATTCCACTTATAAGTAGGAACTAAACACTGAGTACACATGGATACCAGGAAGAGAACAACAGAAACCAGGACCTACTTGAGGGTAAAGTGTCATTACCAGAAAACTACCTGTCTGTTACTGTGCTTATTACCTGGATGACTACATAATCTGGAAACCAAAATCTCTGACACACAATTTAACAATGTACAAACGTGTACATGTACCAACTGAACCTAACATAAGAGTTGGAAAGAAAAAAAAAAACATAAAATATCATTGTCTATATATACCGGAAGGTTTTTAAGTTATATGTAATTGATTAAATTATAATTTATTAATAGAAAGTATATCTTTCACATTTAAATAGAAACCATAATGAAACCATAATGTATAGTATGATTTTTTTGATAACTTTTAAGTCTATTGTAAGCATTTATAGATGTTCACTTTCAGGTATAGATAGAGGACAGCCCTATCTGAATCATGCTCAAGACTTCTTTCATAGTCTTCTATTTACTAAGCTCTGGGCCTCTTTTATCCATCATGTTTTCTGAGTACCTAGTTGTTCTATGTCAAATTGATGTGTGTTTTTAAAATTAGGTATAAAATTACAGAGCATTGGCAGTCTCTTTCCCTTTGTAGAAGTTTGAAATTCACCTTCTATATGGTCTTTAGTCATATGACTTTGTTTTATTTGATTTATATTACACACCATAGGAAAGAAAATAGAGCCAACTTGCTAAATACTTTTATTCAGTACTCTCAGCAAACCATTTGTACGTATTTACTGTGGACCTACAGTGTCCAGGTAACAATTATAGACTTTCATATGCTGGAGCTGAGATCCAGCTATAAAATTTTTAGGAATTTTGTGATCTGGTTGTTAAACACAACCTTTATCTAAAAGCAAATTATATAAGCTTACAGTTAAATAAATTAAAATAAACAGATACTCAAAACTCATCACTTTCTAAATAATTACATGCATCATTTTGCATGTTCTTTAGATAGTTTAAGTTATTGTGTCTGTATGATGAAATGCCATACATGTGCACTACTGGGCATCTTTTTTCAACTCTGTGCTTACTGGCATCATGTTGGTTCCTTAAAATTGGCCAAGGAGGGAATGTTAGCACCACAGAAATCAGCACATGCTACAAATCATTCCTCTTCCTCCCCTCAGCCTATTTGCAAATATTTATCAGCACATCACTGCTTCCAGGTGCTACTTAAAGTCAGAGTCAAGAGTAGCTGCGGCATTCCGGAAATCCAGTCTTCTGTATAAGCAGGGTCAAAGAAAGAGTATCAGGGCTTTGAATGCTCAGGCAGATTTACAATTAAAAGGTAACGGGCAAGATAATTAAAAGGTAACTGAGGGAAACACTGTGTGCTTTGGGCCAAGTGTTGTTATTATATTCAATACATACTTTACCAGCTAGGATATAGTATAAAGCAGATTTTGCATATTCTGAATGCAATGAAAATACATTGGCCAAAGTTTATAGTTATTTAAATGAACTTTATTAAAAAGCAAATAGCTGCTCTGTCTTTGTTATTAAAATACATGTATACAAACACACACACACACACACACACAAGTAGTTTTATAGAATATCTAGGATTTAGTTATAAAATCTGTCTCCCAACTTTTATTTAGATAAGTTTAATACAAGTGTTTGGGCCAATTTACCTTTAATACTCTTGAGTAAAGGCTTAGTGGCTATTAAAGAACACTCTGGTATTATAAATTGTCCATCATTTATGAGAATTGAAACAGCATTTAATGACTGTCAACAATGTCCAGACAACTTGTTTGACAGTTAATATAGATGATTTCTTGCCTTCAGCACTTTATAAGAGGGAATGAATAGGAAAGAGAGAGAAATAATATCTAGTTGACCCTTGAACAATGTAGAGAGTGAGGAGTGCCGACCCATGCACAGAAAGGTAGAGGGTAGGTGGAAGGAGAGAATTAGAAAAATTAACGAACAGGTATGAGGCTTAATATCTGGGTGATGACATAATCTGTACAACAAATCCCCATGGCACAAGTTTACCTATGTAACAAACCTACACTTGTACCCCTGAACTTAAAGGTAAAACAAAGAAAATCCAAGAATAAATTTTGACTCCCCCCGAGTTTAACAACAAATAGCCTACTGTTGACTGGAAGCCTTATCAATATCATACACAGTCAACTAACACATATTTTTATGTCATATGTATTACATACTGTATTCTTGCAATTATGTAAGTTAGACAAAAGAAATGTTATTAAGAAAATTATGTCATCACTTCAGCAACACATATACTGAGTAAAATACAGAGATGAGCATGGTCCTTGCACAAGGATGAAACACAAATCCTTGAAACATTCCATATTTTTGTCTGCCTGTATCAAACTATCACATGTGTCACTAAATAAGCACGTCTATTGTATATGCATATAAAATTTTTAAAAACTAGAAAAAATAAGGAAGAGAAAATATATTTAGTGTTCATTAAGTGGAATTGGATCATCATCAAGGTCTTTATCTTCGAACTGAGTCGGTTGAGGAGAAGGAGGAAAAAAAGGTGTTGGTCTTGCTGTCTCAGGAGTAGCAGAGGCAGAAGAGATGGATGAGGTGGAAGGAGAGGCAGCAGAGGAAGGAACCGTTGGTATAAGTTTTATTTAAAAAAATCCACATATAAGTAAACCTGTGCAGTTTAAGCCTGCATTGTTCAAGGGTCAACTGAATACTGAACACATAAAAGACACTGCTCTTTGCTTGTCTTCAATCCAATGATATTATTTATTCTCATTCGATAGTAAAGAAATAAAGGCTTCAAAAATTTCAGACTTTTACATGATAACATTTCAAATAATTGGCAGAGCCAAGATTTTCAAAACATATCTGTATCTATGATACTTTTATTCAACAGGCTTTTCTTGAATGTTTGTTAGGCCAGCCCACTAAGTTCATGAGAAACATAATCATCATGGTCTTCAGAGTTCAGCGTAAGCATCCCACAGTAGTCTGATTTAAGACCTAATGGACAAATAGGAATTAGGCAGGTAGAATGGAATGGAGTGGCTGCAAAGCATTTTAGGCAGAGAGAATAAATAACGTCTTCAATGGCCTGGGGTAAGAGCAGGAAGGCAAATTAACCATAATAGAAACTATTGTGAATATTTTACTGATCAATTGAAGTGATTTATTCTTTTAATCTTTTAAAGAAACCATGAGGAGACTCAGCCATCATAAATTAGGTTGTTCTAGGTGCTGGAGTAACTAGACCATGAATTTTCATATCATTACAAGAAGTTTGAGTTTTTTTCTTCAGCATTGAGTATTCCAAACAAGGAGATAATATGATCAGCTTCAGAGTTTAGAAAGGTAACTATGTTTTGTGTAAGTTAAGTTTGACTAGTAACTTTCTTACTTAAAATGTGTTGTTCTCCTCAAATTTTTTACGTGTTTAAAAGAACTGAATGGATTTTATATGTGAAAATCTAAATAGAGTGCCTGAGATACAGGAAGTTCTCAATGGAGAGTGGTCATTAGTTTTGCTTACTATTTCATGAGTTGTCCTCTGGCTAGCCTTCAAACTCATCTCTCACTGCTCTTGTCTTGAACTTCAACATACTCAGAATATTTTTCCACATCATGTGTCTGTTTCCTGAAATGCTTCCATTTGTGTAATTTGCTTAGTGAACTCCTAGTATATTTTCACAACAGCAGAGGCTAAAGAAGGAGCAGTAGCTATAAGAAGTTTGCGTCACTCACATTTGGAAAGTAGCAGTGAGAGGGGCTCAGCAAGGGATCCTCCAAAGAGCTCACGTAAGAATCAACCAGAGAAATGGTAGGTTGTGAATGACTAGCAGGCCTGGAATTCATGAGGTTATATTGTGGCAGGAAAAATGTGAATTTCCTTTACCTGTGTGTTTCTCACTTTTTAGTCCCAGAAGCGTCTGTTGTACCACCTAGCAAGTTGAGAGACAAGTAAGGGAGAAAAGAAAAGGATGTGATTCCTTTCTATTTTCATTCAGTTTAAGCTAAGGAAAGAGGACTTAAACTGCTGAGCAGGTAATTATAATTAATACCTGGAAGAGAATGATTTTTTAATAGAATTGAAATTGTGCTGACAGTTAAAAATGACCATGGAATCTATGTATATCTGTGAGTAATGGGAAAATGTGTGAAACTTCCTGAGATTTTATGTAGAGCAATTAAGTAATTTCCTTGCTGAATATATTTTTATAAGAAAAGAGAGAAATAAAATACAGTTGTATTTGTATTATATCAAGCCCATGTTTTTTAAGGTCCTAATAATAGAAAGATTTTTGAGCATGACACTCAGTGGGGTTTCTTTGAAACTAGGAAAAAAAATGAAAAAAAGATGACAAATTCCTAGAGGAATAATGCAATGGTAAAATTTGAGACCTGAATTTTTTTCAAGTGATTATGTTTAAATAAAAAGGAAAAAAGGGAAATGCATAATTGATGTACAACCCACCAAGACTATATTAAAGTTTAATCATAGAGGTCACAAACCAAAAATTCAGTGATTCAAACACTGAGAATAATGGAGAATTTGAAGCTGTTTATCTTCTAGCACATCTTGTTTCATAAACTTAGGACATCCACGTTTAACCTCTTTTTACCACGCCTCCGAGGTATGTCTTAGATCCTCTGCAAGGTATCCCTGGTAGAGATTGTCACATTTGCAATGTCATCTCTTGGCAAGCCAATCTCCTTCCTAATCCCACCCCAAGCTAATCCCTACCCCATTATGAGACAACTCCAAAACAAAATCTTCATTTCAGCTACCCTGAAACTCATTGCTCTTAGCCTTGCCAAAGACTTTTGTTTTGTTTTTGTTTTGAGATGGAGTTTTGTTCTTGTTGCCCAGGCTGGAGTGCAATGGCATGATCTAGGCTCACGGCAACCTTCACCTCCCGGTTCAAGCAATTCTCCTGCCTCAGCCTCCCCAGTAGCTGGGACTACAGATGTGTGCACTACCATGCCTAGCTAATTTTTGTATTTTTAGAAGGACAGGGCTTCACCTTATTGTTCAGTCTGGTCTCAAACCCCTGACCTCAGGTGATCCACTTGCCTCGGCCTCCCAAAGTGCAGAGATTCCAGGCATGAGCCACCACGCCTGTTAAAGTCTTTGGCAAAGCCAAAGACTTTCTGCTCCTGCTATGCCCTTTATTAGATGTAATGTTTCTCACTGGTGAGACTTTATTCTTCAAGACTAAATTTTTGATTCTCATAATACTTTGTTCTTACTTATAATATAGTCACTTATCACTTTGCATTATAACAGCATCTATTTGCTCTTTTCAATAGACTATTGTTTACTTTGAGTAATAAAACATGGAGAAAGGTTAAACATTGACAGGCACTCCCTAAGTGTCAGAACTGTTCTAGATGCTTTACAAAACATATAATCTTCAAAATGACCCTATAGCATGTATTATCATCTTATAGATGAGTTAACCAGCTCTATAAGTTAATGAACTTATCAGAGAGGACACAGCTGGTAAGGAGAGAAACTAAATCTTTTCTGAGTTAATGCTGCTGCTCTTTTTACCACATGATAACGTATGAAATTTTGAGTAAGCATTTCTTTATTTTTGTGCCTGGACTTCGTACTTTCTGGATGTGGTCTCTAGACTGCTGTTTTCCTCTATCTTGGGGTGTGAGTGTATCACCATTTTCCTCTTTTGCGAAGTATACTTCCTAGGTACTTTTCTAAAGATTTTAACATATATATGAGTGTGGAAGGGGGTCACAAGTGAAATTCACCTTGAGGAATGCAGGGGGATAGTATCAGAGAGAAAGTAAAGGCTGCCATGATATTCTGGGTGGACAAAGATCTGCTACTGTATTCACCAACCAACACAATGAGTGGACCTGTGATGGCACTGAGCAGACTCAAGGGGAGGACCCATATATTTCAGCCTAAATCTGAATGGAAACAGGCACTGGACAGGTGGGGCAGTGTCTGGAGCTACCACAGAGGGCAAGCCACCTGTCAGTTATCATGATGCTTATGTGAGAAGCAAAGCTCTGTGAACACGAGCGTTGTTCTGTTGGTCAGTGAAAACCACAGCCTCCACTTTTTTTCACTAATCATAGTTAGCCATCCTTCCATTACCTGAATGTAAGGAGAGAGTGGTAACTCTTAAGCCTGTAAACTTGTGAAGTCTCTATTTTTCTTCTTGCATAATTAGCCTTCTGCAACTGAATTTGGATTGGCCTTCTTGGCTGAAGAATAGAGGTCTTCCTAAATAAATGACTTATTTTGTACTCTGTTTTACTGTTGGGAAAAAGAAGTACTGTTTTTTATCTCTACACTACCACTACCATATGTTTTAAAGGATCTTTATACCTATAGCTATGTGAAAATGGTATCACTGTCTATATTTCTGGTTAAGAGAACTGAGGCCCAGAGAAGTAAGATGACCCCCCCTCCACAAAGTCACAGATTAATGTAGCAACAAAGCTGCGATGTGATTCTAGGTCTCTTGACATTTGGGGTAATATTTGTTTCATCACATGTCTGTCAATGTTTTTAAAAAGCAAAAGAATAAAAAGCAAAGAAGTAGTAAAAAGAATCATTCTAGCTGATTTTGTGACAAGATGTATATACCCCATGGAGTTACTAAGTGGAAGTTCAGCATCTGGGTTATTTTTGATCACCTGATGGCTCCCGGGACAAGGGTTTGAGCAGCTCAGAATAAAATTGGATAGAGGAATAGTATCTGTTCTGACAAAATCACAGCTTTGAACATTTCCAGCATTTACCTACATCAGGCATGCACTTGAAAGACTCCAAGAAGTCGTAGTTGAAAGCTGGTATTTCTTAAGTCCGCTTCTGAATATTTGTAAAACTTGATGACGCTAAAGGACGGTGCTTTTAATATTAAAAAATAAGGCTTGGAAAAGGAGTTGGAAATGCATTTTACTCAAGATAAAGGGAATCCATTAATTTTTTATTTGAGATGGAGTCCTGCCTTGTTGCTCAGGGTAGAATGCAGTGGCGTGATCTTGGCTCACTGCAACCCCCACCTCCCAGGTTCAAGCAATTCACCTGACTACGCCTCCCCAGTAGCTGGGACTACAGGCATGTGTCACCACACCTGGATAATTTATTTTTGTATTTTTAGTAGAGACAGAGTTTCATCACATTGGTCAGGCTGGTCTTGAACTCCTGACCTAAGGTGATCCACCCGCCTAAAAGTATTTTTAAGAATTTTCTCAGCATGCCTAATATGCTAGTGTTCACTCATTCAGTTTCCAGTGAGACTCAGGAAGTTGTCACTTTACAAATCCATACATTGAAATCTTTAGCCTTCTGTTCTTCAGTTGGTATTTCAACCAGCAATAGGAGTTTCTCCAGGAGGTAGATGTGTTATTTGTTCTTGAGTTCTGCAATCTTCAGAGGCCACCTTACTAAATTTGTAGCTATGTACTCTAAGCTTCTCCTCTATTTATTGGGAAGGGGTTCCATCTTTGACTGAATTCTCTGTTCTGACCCTTTCTGAAATTACCACAGTGTTTCCATATCACCAAAGTCAGATTTCTGGCATGGTTATAAAATACTGAGTCCTGTCTCTTCCACAGTTAAATAATCAAACTGATAAATAACAAAAATAGAAACATAGGCTTTGTAATGCTGAGTTTCATGACTTACCTGCTTAAATGTTTCCTTCCTGAATTGGTTTGAATCTTCCCTATCTCTGGTGATCTCTATAGCGTTGTATGCTTTTCTTCGCACTCTGGCAGAGAAGGAACATTGCCATCTTGAACAAGCACCACCATTCTAAAGTTCCCATGGATCAAAAACTGCCTTAATCCAAAGGGCATCAGCCTAATGGCTAAGGTCAGCATGACCATAAACCACAACTGACATCTCCAACCAGAAACATTTCAACCATAAGATAAACCTCTCCCTGAACAGTAACATGCCAGCCCTAAGATAACCTCCCCACTGGCAGGAGAGATGTCAGACCCAATATAACCTCCCCTCCAACCAGAGACATTCCAACCCTGCCATAAACGTCTCCCCTACATAGAAACATTCTAAGCCTGTGATAAGCTCTCTCACCAATAAATACACTTAGTCTGTAAGAGAAAATGCTCCTGACTGAAATCAGCTAGAAGCCCTTCTCAGATTTATTCTTCAAAATAAACCTATCTTTTACTGTTGAGCCCCTTTTCATGTTTCTCTCCTCTTTCTTTAACTGCTACACACTCTAGTAGAGATTAATTTCATTTTTATTTATTTATACCATTTTTTTCTGTTGCTAATTGTTATGCTATTTATGCCTAGGCAAATATAGGAAGTCCTATTATTGGCAGTATGAGAAATCCTGATATTTGGAAATACATCATCAGTATGCTGAGACATATCTATCAATTGCAATTCTCCCAGGCTTCATTGGATTTTTCTTGCTCACTCTACAGTCGGGCTGCATCTCAAAAGTCTCTGATTTTATCTGCTTTTTTCCCCTTGAATTAATTTTATATTCTGATTTTTTTCCCCATAATGCTTCTCTGTAAATAGCTTGTCAGCCACTAGTTTTAATCAATACTTTTTTGTCGATCTCAGTTCTGTGGTTCTGTATCAGTCAGGGTCCAATCACAATAAAGAAACTACACAGCAACTGAAAGAGAGAATTTTAAGATAAATAATTATTACTGATGACTATAAGGAGAACAACTATAAGGAGAACAACTATACAGAATTAAAAGAACTTTAAAATATTTTGCACTTGATGGGAAAAACATGGAAAGAACAAACTTGGAAAGGAGTAGCAGTTCCTCTCCAAAACTAGGATTCAGGCATAATTGGGCAAAATATAGTTATAACTCCTTGCATAGTTCAGAAATTCCCTGAATCACTCTGGGCCAAAGCTTGTCAATAGTCACTAGTAAGGCAGAAAACATTCCTCCTGGGTAGAATACATGAAGAGTTGGTCTCTAACTGCTGGGGTGCCTGCAAGGCTCACTGGAAACCTCTACACAGGGAACCACTTACACTTAATGAAAAAATTTACTACTGGGCAGTTTGTTTCCTGTAATGCATCATGCTTCTTTATAGCCCTGGTTCTTAACAATACTCTTTGCAGGTGTCAAAGAGGGCATGTCCTGTTCATATTTCCTCTTGTTTCATTGTGAACCATTTTGTGAATTGTGAATAATGTGAAAGAAGAAAGAGAAAGAAAGAAAAAGAAAAGATGGAAGGAAGGAAGGAAGGAAGGAAGGAAGGAAGGAAGGAAGGAAGGAAGGAAGGAAGGAAAGAGAGAGAGAAAGAAAGAGAGAAAGAAGGAAAGAAGAAAGGAAGGAAAGAAAGGAAAGGAAGGAAGGAAGAGAGAGGGAGGGAACGTTCTTTGACTCATTTTAAGAGGCCAACCTCACTCTGATAATAAAACCTGACACAGACATTATGAAACAAACAGAAGAAAAGGAAAACAAATAAAAGGCAAATACTTCTCAAGAACATATATTTAAAAATCCAAGGAAATAGTAAATCAAAGTCATCAATATATAAAACAGAAAACAAATCAAGATCAGAAAGGGTTTATTACATAAATACAAGACTGGTTAAATTTGGAGAGATAATAAATTTAGTTCATAATGTTAGTAGAATAAAAGAAAAACCAATATGAGTATCTCAACAGATGTAGAAAAAAATTATTTAAAAAAATTCAACATTCATTCATGATAAAACTTCTTAGCAAACTAGAAATAAGAAGGAAATTCCTCAGACTAATAAAGAACATCTATGAAAAATCTTATGGCTAGCATTATACTTAATAAAGATTCTGTTTGGACTTAAATATAATATTCCTTCCCATTACTTTCCCTTGACCTGATGTTCTTCCACTAAGCTCTCCTTTTCCCTAAAGAATTATCTCCCAAGGGTAGTTTATCCATGTTGTCTCTGTATTTTTATTATTTTTCTTTTCTCAATTCCTTGTAATGTAATTTCTTCAGCCATCAATTAATGCCAAAGGTCTCAAGTGTTTCAAAGCAAGTGCCCCTTTCGTTTTCCTTTTTCACACTCTTCACAGCACTCACTATCTCATTCTTGTATCTCCTCAAGTATTAGCTGTTCTTTCTCAGTTTCCTTCTAGGTTTGGAATGAACCATGAAGATCCTGCAGTATTATTATCATAAGTTCTTCTCATAATTCCATGTTTTTGCCATGCTACTTTTTCTAAACTAGAGGGAAGAGAGTTTCAATAAAACCAAATTGTCTCAGGTGTTTAAATTATGGTGGTGTGACGTCAGAAACTGGGAGATGACAAAATTTCTTTCTGTTGCTTTCAATCTGTTCAATTCTTTTCATCTTCCTAGTGAAACTCCTGTCATCAAGATCAATTGCCTTTCAACTTGCATCTGGACACATACTCTGGTCTCTTTCAGTTCAGCATGCACAGTTCACAATGATCTGCTCAAATCACAAATCTTATTTGTGGTCTTTGCCCTCCTCCCAGGTTTCTGCTTACCCTTAAATGCTTTCTATGGCATTTCAAATAAAGAACAAACTCCTCAGTATGAAAAACTCAGTGTGCCCATGTGAGCCCGAAGTATGGTTCCAGCTTCCCTTTCTGTGCCAGTAGTCTAAGCCATCCACCTGCTCCCCTTCTCACTACTAGGGCTCTGCACTTAAATGTCTCTCTCTCTGAGGGCTCTTCTTTCCCCCTTTTTCCTAAGTTCTGGTCATCCTTCTGATTCAGCACAAGCCTTATTCTCTCTAGAAACACTTCCATGACCTTTCTGCCTAGGTCAAATCTTCTAACAATCAAGTATTCTCATAGCACCTTGACCTCTCCTGTACAGCACGTATCAGCATTGCAGTTTTTCCTTGCATTTATGGTATAATTATCTAATTTTCTGTCTCTGCTGACAGACCATTTTACTTCAATAGTTCAGTAGCCATAGGTATGTTTACTTTTCATCATATCCTTGACAATATGGTAGGTATTTATATATAATATATGTTATATTAATATATATGTATCAGTATATATCAAGATATATAATATGTGTATCAATATATATTAAGATATATAAGTATATATAATATGTATCTTACATGATTATAATTACACATATATGTATATACAATATAATATGTATAATATACATATTACTTTTATATGTATATACAATATACAATACAATGTGTATACTATATATAATTATACTATGTATAGTATGCATATCATATCATATAGGTTATATATGATATATAATAAGTACATTATATAATACATGTAATATAAGTATATAATATAATATTATATATACTTGAGTTTGCAGGCACCTGGCTAGGCAGATAGCCCTTGTATATAAAAAAGACTATCTATTTACCTGTCCACTTGTCAATATTTCAGCCCTACTTTAGACCTTCTTCTTGCTAACTCTGACTTCAAGGTTTGTGGGCTCAGCTGGCTTTCACCAGTTCCCACATTGCTTAGTCTCCTTGGCTGACTGCTACCTGACTGCTCCTCTGCTGATGAATGACAAAATCAGCCTGTGCTTGTTGCCTGCTGCAATCTGGATCTTCTGACCTAAGACACGTAGAGCCCTTATCAGTTCATTTTTCACCTTCAAAGTAACATTTTGTTTGCTTTTTAAGTGTTTGTTTTACATATTCAGAATATTAAGAGGGTTTGCACATGAGACACACCTGGAGCTACCCTTTTCGCTCTTCTCTTCACTACCTTTCCTGTGCCCTGCCTTGTTCAGAGCCTGGTCTTCCTGACTGTCCAGTATCTTGGGGTGAGTACCATGTTTCCTCACTTGCAGCTGCAGCACGCATGAACTCACACCCTGTGAAGCACTGTCTCAGCCAGATGAGGGAAGCTAAGCCCATATGCCAAAATCTCACCAGTTCAGCACATGCATCTTGCATCTCTAATTAACATGAAGCTCTCAGGACTGGCATGAGCATCCTAGAGTTTTGGGGGCTCAGTGAGTGGAAAGCAAGTCATAGAGAGTTTATGTTGTCGATGACCAATGATAAAACACTTAAGGATATTTAAGGAGTTCAAACTGAAAAGGCTTTCTTATGTAATATTTTATTTTGTTTTATAAGTAGACATTCTAATTATAATACATTTAAAGTTTTTAACATTTAAATATTTAATCATAGTATTTATTGAATGTGATAATGGAATAATCTGGTAATTTTCTTTTTCTTTTTTGAT
Source organism: Plecturocebus donacophilus (assembly GCA_004027715.1). NCBI lineage: Eukaryota > Metazoa > Chordata > Mammalia > Primates > Pitheciidae > Plecturocebus > Plecturocebus donacophilus. The sequence continues at coordinate 71,972 of PVKP010001356.1, read as the reverse complement.
AACTCCACCAGTAGGCTACCCATAATCTTTAAAAAAAAAAAGACCCCACAAAAATTAACAAAGAAAACAGACTAGACAAAATATGATGACCATGTCTGAATCACAGAAGCCTAAAGACAGCATATTCCAGCTGTGCTTCTATTTAGAGTTCTATTTGTAGAAACAGAAATAGTTAAAGGATTCTGTAAGACTCTGCCAATTACATAGAATATAATCTTGAGCAGGTGCTTAACCTTTGTGCTTCAGTTTTCTCATCTGTAAAATGAGACTACAACAGTAGTACCATACAAGGGTGGTCTGAGAAAGGAGTTCCCATATGTAAATGCTTAGAGCAATGCTTGCTATCTTCCTGGTCTTTTTCCTTCCTGTCTGACATTACCCACCAGGGCATCAGACTCATCAAATATGTTCATTTTGGATCACCTCTGACCCTGGCAGGAGGCCTTCATATAAGCAACGAATTGCCCTTGAAGAAAATGTGCGCAAATGATCAATTAGAGGATTTGCAATGGATCTTCCCTGCTGTGGACATGAGGCTGTATTCTATCTTTAGTCGGAGCATATGCTGTGCATCTCACAGGCTTTCATTAGTGCTTTCAAAATCCCAGATGCCCAAGAAATATTCAGGCAATGAGTTTCTTTTCTTTCTTGGGTGATCAAAAAAATAAATATGCTCTAGTGAAAGAGCACTGGACAGGGAGCAGGTAGATATGGCTCTGGCTTTTTGTCTTCAATCTTTACTCTTTCAGAGCGTCAGTCCTTCTGCAAAACTGGGTATCCGATCATAGGTTTGCAGGAAGGCTTTGAATACAAAATATGATCATTATATAAATGCACTTTGAAAGTAGTGAAGTTTTATATGAAGTTGAAAGCTACTGATGATGATTGTTAATGCTGTTAGCTGTTATTACAGTAAGTAGCAGAGGGTGTTCAGTATAGAATGAGTAAAATTTATTGTGTTGCTTACTGTAATAATAACAACTTCTTATCACACTCTGTCTCCAATCTTGAAGATCCAATTTGCAGAATCTTCTTCAAGTTCGGGGGCAGAGTGTAAAGGAAAGTTGTTAGTTTTCTGTTCAAATTTCTCCTACACCAGTGCTAAAACATGGCCACAGAGAAAGCATATGGGCTGATGTGTCATGATCTTTCCAGGAAAGGCAGACACTGAAATAAGTACTCACTGTGCAGTCTCTGGAATAGATTCTGACCAACTATTCCGAGACAAAAAAATAAACTGGAAGTCTGGACTTGAAGGACCCACAGATTTGAGGATGCTAAACGTCTTTCAGATCTTAAGGACTAACTAAACCGATTACATGGAATTCAGATGAAATGAACTTTGAGGCCCTTTCAACTCATGTATTCTTGGATGTCACAATTTTTAAAAACCACCCTGACCAAAACCACAATTGCTACCACTATAACAACTGCCTTTAAAGAGTACTTAATTATGTGCCAGACACTATTTTAAGTGCTTTACATATATTATTTCCTTAACTAATATGGCAATACTATGAGGCAGTCACTATTAGGATCTCATTTTATAAATGAGACGATGAATACACAGAAAAGTTAAAAACCTTGCTGGAGAAGCACAGTCATCACCAACAGAGCCAGGGTTTGAAGGTGGATGGTCTGCCTCAGAGTCACCATCTTAATTGCCACTTTCCTGTTTGAAGTCAGAAAACAGAATCTTTCTGATATGGTTTGCATCTGGGTCCCCACCCAAATCCATGAAGAATTGGAATCCCCGGTGTTGGAGGTGGGGCTTGGTGGGAGGTGACTGGATCATGGGGTTGGATCCTTCATCAACGGTTTAGCACCATCCCCTTGGTGCTATCTCATGATGGAACTCTCATGAGACCCAGTTGTTTAAAAGTATGTGAACACTTTTAAAACTTTGTCCTGCTCCTTCGATGTAAGATGCATGCTCCCTCTTTGCCTTCTGCTGTGAGTAAAAGCTCCCTGAGGCCTCCCCAAAAGCAGATGCTATTGTGCTTCCTGTATAGCTGGTGGAACATGAGCCAATTAAACCTCTTTCCTTTATAGATTACTCTTTCTCAGGTATTTCTTTATAGCAATGGTGAGAATGAACTAATGAACTTTCCATCAAAACTAACTCCATCCTCTCCCTTATCCACTTCTCCCTCAAAGCAGACATAGATCAAATCATCTTCAGAAAAAGGGCATTTATCTGAGAACATGCCGCTTTTTATCCTTGGTGCTATCACAGTATCCCTTAATGTGTGTGCTTCTAAATAAGCAAATTCATTCATTCCTTCAACAGTTAGTGAGCATCGACGTTCTTGCTTATGGAGCTGGGAAGAGAGGAATGAGGAAGACATGCAGATGTTTCTCATGTACTCACAATGTATAGTAATAGAAAAATGTATAATCATAGGAAATTAGAAGTTCTACAGAAAAGGTAGGTTTACAGTGTTACAAAGACCCAAAGTCCAGTGCACCCTCCCTCCGTACCCACAAGGTCCACAATACCTCATTAGTAAGATCAATTATAAACTAACTCAAAAAGACCTATAATGCAAAAGCATTTCTCCCATTGAGAAGTCTCTTTACTGTAAATAGCTGCACCTCTGAGGTGACAAACTAGCTTTGGAATATGGCTCTTTGATGTCCAAATTGTGATATTTTGTAGAAAAATTTCAAAAAATATTTTCTAAAAGAGACATTTCTCCAGTGGGACCAGCCAACGATAATAAAAAGAAAAGATACTGCATGCTACATTTGTAACTTAACATGATGTTGAGATACTCTAGACCCTATGACTGCTATGAGGAAATGAGCTCATAAACCTCTGCAGGGTTATATTGGAGTGAAATAAGTATCTTTCTATTTTATTTTATTTTCCTTATTTAATACTTCTCCTCCAACCCTTCAAATTCATGCTTTAATTAATTGATGTATTTATTTATACATTCATTCAGAACATAGTTATAACTATCATTCTGTAATATTCTATAACATATATGACCATATAGTTAATACAGGTGGAAAGGGAGGCTGGGAAGAATCTTGCTAGCTTCCCAGTGAATTTAACAGACTCACATCTGATTCTGATTTTTTTTTTATACAAGGAAAATGCTAACAGGGTGAAAAGTATCAGAATTATCAGACAAAATTTAAAGGTCTGAGTAGGATTCTGAGGGTGCAAATGGAAGGGGAAAGACTCTGGGGCTTTGAAGATATGGGAGGCAACCTCTCAGAGACCTGTACCTTCCTCACAGGTCTCTCTGGAAATGAGAATCCTATCCTTATCCCAGAAATGTATGAATACTCTAGCTTAGTCTGCTAAAGCACTCAGGGTCTTATCCAACTCTCTGGCCCTCAATTGCAGAACTCTCTGACCAGATATTTGATCTTCTGGCTATTATTTTGGTTATAGTGCAGTTAGACATACCACATATTCGGCTGCAAGAAAATATGGAGGAAGGATGCCTTGTTACTGACAGTAAAATTACACATCAGACCTGGGCAGGCCACGTGTTCACTCTTGGGGTTCATTACCTCCTTTGAACGTCCACGTTTCAGTTAAGGACCCAAGTACCCATTCCTCAGTTTCTTGGCCATGAAACTTTCAAATTCGAGGCTTAAACGTCATCCTGGGCTTTGCACAGACTAAGTACTAGTCTTATATGGTAGTATGTATATAAAAATAAAAGTATAAGGTTACTTAAGATTCCCAATTTCCTTTAGGAAGAATAAATAAATGGCAATATTATTTCAATATCAGCTCTCAATGTGTTTTTTAATTAACCATTTCTAAAGTTAATATATTATGTGACATGGTAATTAGTGACTTTGCTCTGTGCTTAATATATAACTTTTTATTTTAAAAAATTACAAGTGGCTCTGTTATTCCTTTTATGGAATTAAACAACATAAAGTTTTTTATTTCTTCAATTACTTTCTTCTTTCTAATTGAGGAATTTTTGCGACTCGACTCCTCCTCATCCTTTTTCTCAAGCTGCTATTTTCACAATTGGAGTGGGGATAAGGATTAGTGTTCTGAAATACTGCACCCACAACTTCTTCATACACAATTTAGCAGGCAGAAGGAAAAATCAAATGATTTAAGGCTTACAATCTGGGAGCTTATACACTTCTAAGCTGAGGCCTTTAAATTGTACAGGTCCTCCTTTATTACTGTTATACCTTGGCAGGAATGAGGCACAAAATAGTATATTATAAGGCTTAGGGCCTTCTCTAGTGAAAGTTCTGGAGATCCATAAAAGAAGTGCTTATTTCCTCTAGCAGTAGAGTGAAATTAAAATCTACCCTGATATTCCATGTCATCAGCAGTGTAGCCCAGTGACTACTGAAAACCATGTCTACAGGAAAGTGTCACTGATTTTGCCCTCTTTATTCTATCTTCACTCTCATTTTCTTCATTCAACAGTTTTATTTTCTAGGTTGTAAAACATCCCAGTTTCTCCTTCTGTCTTCATTATCACTCTCCTCCACTTACCTTCCATATTGCAATCAAATATTAAATGTTGATTTTGTGTTCTGAATGTTACTGAAGTTATTTATCAGGTCTGGGAGCGTTTTGGCAGAGTCTTTAGGGTTGCGTAGGTATAGAATCATGTCACGAGTGAAAAGAGATAATTTGATTTTCTCTTTTCCTGTTTGGATGCCTTCTATTTCTTTCTCTTGCCTACTTGCTCTGGCTAGCACTTCCTGTGCTGTTGAGTGGTAAGAGTGGGTATCTTTGTCTTCTTCTAGTTCTTAAGGGGGGACACTTCCAGGTTTTGCCCATTCAGTATGATGTTGGCTGTGGTTTTGTCATAGATGTCTCTCTCTCTTTTTTTTTTAGATATGTTCATTTGATGCTTAGTTTGCTAAGAGTTTTTAACAAGAAGAGATGCTGAATTTTATCAGAAGATTTTTCTGCATCTATTGAAATGATCATATGGCTTTTGTTCATGATTCTATTTACATGGTGAATCACTTTTATTGATTTGCATATGTTGAACCAACCTTGCATCTCAGGGATAAAGTCTACTTGATCATGATGAATTAACTTTATGTTATGCTGCTGGATTCAGTTTGTTAGTATCTTGGTGAGGACTTTTGTGTCTATGTTCATTAGGAATTTGGCCTGTGGTTTTCTTTTTCTGTTGTATCTTTGCCAGGTATTGGTATGAGGATAATATTGGTTCCATAAAAGGAGTAGGGAGGAAGCCCTTCTCCTCAAATTTTTGGGAATAGTTTCAGTCGGATTGGCACCAGCTCTTCTTTGTACACCTGGTAGAATTTGGGTGTGAATCCATCTGGTCCAGAGATTTTTTTTTTTATTGGTAGGTTTGTTTTTATTACTGATTCAATTTTGGAACTCCTTATTGGTCTGTTCAGGGTTTCAGTTTCTTCCTGAGTCAATCCTGGGATGTTGCTTTTTTTCCAGGAACTTATCCATTTCTTCTAGATTTTCTAGTTTGTGTGCATGGAGGTGCTCATAATAGTCTCGGAGGATGTTTTGTAATGTTGTGGGGTCAACTGCAATGTTTGTCATTTCTAATTGTGTTTACTCATATTGCTATCAAATATTTTGAAATTACTATCTTCATGATTCTCTCCCCTTCTTATAGCCCTTGGATAGTTGTTTATTATCTTCCATAATGTTCAAACACCTTAACATAATATACCACAATCTTTATATTTTATGTTTTAATGAGTTTATCTTACTATATCCCTTTGAGCATTTTGAATTCTAGCCATATGGAGTTAAATTGCAAATATTCCAGGATCTTCCAGTCTCTGTGCTTTACATATGTCATATCCCAGCTACTAAGAAATCTTTAGTCCCCTATTCCTTTACTTAAGACTTACGGACCTTATGAAAATCTCCTTTTACATGCCTTTTTATTTTGTTTAGGTTTCCATTTGGTTCTTATACCTGACTGTGCAAATCCTAGCATCTATCATACCATGTGATACTACTTTCTCAATATTTATATCTTCTCTGCTAACCTATAAACCCTTTGGGAGTAGGAACTCTACTTTATTTGTGCTGTTTAATATTTCACACAGTAAGTAGCACACTGAAAGCAGTCAGTAATGGTTTGTTGAATAAATGAATTGCTGAATGAACCAATTAATAAGACAGCTGTTTTCTAATGTAAAAAAAAACAACTGGGTTAGATAATAGCACTTTAATTCAGTAATTCCCATCTTGGAAGCCTTGAATGCCAACATAAGTTTAGGTCAATTTAGTGTTCAGCAGGAAATCATGACATGTATTGAGGAGAGGAAGAGTTTAAAGGTTCTGCCCTTCTAGAGGATTAATCTGTCAGGTGTGGCAAGTTAGAACAAAGGACAGGCAACCAATTATAAGTGTATGAGAAACAGAATTGACTTTCTGTGGAAAACCTCTGTAGTATCACTTAAGTTCAAAAACATGGCAGAGGCTGCTTCTTTCATTCCAATTAATTAATTGATTAATTGATTGAGACATGTTCTCACTCTATGACCCAGGCAAGCATGAAGCTTTCACTCATTTTAAGCTCTCTGTTCTGAGGTCAAAGGAGGACCTCTCCAGCTTCATCTCTGTACTTTCTTTGAATAGGCACCAGATAATTAAGTAATTTGTTCAAGGCTCTTTAGCAACTATTAGTAACAGAGGCAAAATATGAATCAGAGTTTGCTGTGTCTATTTCAGACAAAACCAATCAATCTCCTGTTTTTTAAAAAAAAGTTGTAATTTTTCTCACTTACATAAATTTCTGAATTCTCATGTTGCCCAAATTTTCATATTTCTTATCTGCAAGTTCTAACATTAATTGTGAGACTCAGTAGATCTACATGTTATAAAGTTATGGAACTACATGTCATTTCTTTCTTCTCCAAGCTCTTCAGAGCAGTAAGAAGCAGCTCACTTAATAGTTTACAATATTCTATTTTAACCACCATGTGTTCTCTCTATACCTTGCCTTCAACAGATTCTTCATTCTAAGAAAATACAGGGAAAATTATAAGTAGCTGTATTCTGTGATCTTATAAGCAGCTATATGCCACATTTTCTGCTGGTGTCATGTTCATTTCTGCCTTAATTTCAAACTGAGTTTGAGAATCTGGTCCCACAATCATTGTGCAGGGGCCTTATTTCCCTGGAATCATTTCCAGTTACAAAAATTATCAGTTCAAGTATTTCAGGAATAAAAACATAATACGTAATTTTATTGGAATGATATTTAATATATGGAACTAGAAATTCATACACTCATTTGGAGGGCTGGCAATGTGAAGGTTAGGAATCTGCCTTTAAGAAATTTAGAGGTGAACATTTGGCCTTTTTCTACCCTTTGGCTATTATGAATGCTGCTATATACAGGGATCAGAGGTAGTTAATGACACCATCTGTTCCCAGGGCTAAAGTGGGTGTTCTTCAGGAGGTCCCTGGAAGCCAAGGGAAGCCACCTCCATTTTTAGTTTACTACATGCAATATGTATGATCTCTGTTGCTTGTCAACAAAGAGAACTCCAGAAAGTCGAGGAGTCCAACGTGAATATTACAGGCGGCCTGCAGCTTCTGTGGGGGAAGAGCTTTTCTTTCTCACTTCTTTCTAAATAGCATTCTAGCAACTCATTAGCTGAATCTAAAACACGAGGGGTTTTGAGAATTAGCATTCCTGGCTTCTCTCCTGTGATGCCAAGAAGAACGCAGAAAGGGGTGATGATGGGGCTTCACTGAGCACAGTCTGGCACACTTGCATTCTTTATAGCTTTTCCAATTTCTTACAAGATAATTTTGCTTAGTAATGAGGGGAAAACAGTAATAATGCACTCTGTATTTAATGCGCACTATGTTTAAACAATGCAAACATGAAATGGAAATGCTGTCATACTGGAAGGACACCTGCAATACATCACATGTTCTATCTCCTCTCTTTCAAAGCCATGAGCTATTTAAATATTTTCACTGGGGTCTCATGCAGATCTTTAACATAGATAATGACTTTGAAATCAGTTCAGAATATATTTGGAAACATAGTTTATAAAATGATGGATAGCTCATGGTATATTAATGTAAATAGAATGCTAGGTACTTACCTGTCTTTATGACTTTACTTTCTAGCTAAAAATAAGCATTTGATACATATTTATTACATTGAGGTGCGCTTATAAGAGTTTAGGCTCTATAAATGTTTTTTAAGTATTTAACTGGAAATGTATGGACAATTGAGATTTTTGACTCTTTTCCATTTATATCAAATAGCTTTTGCTGCTAAATTAGTGGCTTAAAAGGAAAGCATTTATTTAGCTTGTGATTCAGCCCTTGGTTGGATGATTCTTCGGGTCTAGGCCATCTTGACAGATATCTACTGTTGCTCATATATCTGTGGTCAGCTGGCAGTCAGGTTGGGTGATAGTTGATGGCCTCATGTACATGTCAGGCAGCCATTAAGCTGTTGATCAGGATGATAGGGATGACTGGTTAACATTTCTCTCATCATTGGACAGAGTAACCTAATCTTTTTCGCCTGGTCCTAAGGTCCCAAGATCATCAAGAGAGGGCATAGAACAATGCATGTATTATTTTCAGTTCTCTGCTTTTATTATATTTCCTTCTGATGACAGCTGTAGCCCGTCTGGAGCAGCCGCAGCAAGGATGTCAGCTGCAGTGGGGTAGGCGCCACCACAGAGCTGGTGGGGACCCAAGAACAAATAATCCTAGCAGGAGCCCTGCCCTCTACTGAGTTGGTGGGGCTGGAGGCAGTGTGGGCACAACTGCAGCCACCCAGCTGTGGCTCTGGACTCAGGCATCCCTGTGCTCTTAGGGACCAGGACTACTCTTCCCAGGCAGTCCCCTGCCCCCGACAGATTCAGAAGTGCCAGCTCCAGCTCTTTGATCTCCCTGCTCATAGCACCGGCTCCAGTAGGGAGCCAAGTTGTGGCCGAGCATGAGTGTTGTTTTCACTCAGCTGGGTATGCATGTGCTTGGGGCGGCACTGGCACACCAGCCCCTGCAGCCTTGGCCACAGGCACTGATCAACATGGGAGGAAGGCAGGGCAGCCCTGCAGGTGCCCATCAGTAGGGGTGCTGTGGACAGCTTACTGATGGCAGCCGAAGGAAGCAGACAGGTTCCTTGATGGGAAACCCCTCCTTCAGGCCAGCAACCACGTGAAGCCTGGGGGCGAGGCAGCCAGTTCCAGTGAAGTCCACACCCAGAGTGAGAACTTCATTGATGACGTTTTGGCCAGTCAAATGGTGCTTTCTCCAGGCCCACCACTCACACCCCATGGACCAATCAGGATGCACTTCCTCCATTCTGAGCACTTAAGTCCCCAGACTGAGCCAGTCACTGGTTCAACAAGATGACTTGCCTGTGGATAGGAGCTACCCATTCCTTTTGTTTGATTGAAATCATTATGCAATACCTGAAATATTAAAAATTGAAAAGTAGGATTAGGCCAGTCGTGGTGGCTCACCCCTGTAATCCCAACACTTTGGGTTGCTGAGGCAGGCAGATCACAAAGTCAATAGATTGAGACCATCTGGCCAACATGGTGAAACCCTGTCTCTACTAAAAATACAAAAATTAGCTGGCCAGCCATACCTGTAGTCCCTCCCAGCTACTGAGGAGGCTGAGGCAGGAGAATCACTTGAATCCGGGAGGTGGAGGTTGCATTGAGCCAAGATCATGCCATTGCACTCTAACCCAGCGACAGAGTGGGACTCCATCAGGAAAAAAAAAAAAAAAGATTAACAGAAGATTAAGTATTTCCAAAGAAAAGTTTAGCAGACTTAAATATGGGGCAATAATAATTATTGACATTGGAGTGCTGGGGAAAAAGACCACAGAACAACAAAAGCGAAAATAATTTGTGGAAATAAGTTATGGGAACATGTGAAGCCATTCGAAATGTGTAATTGAGTTTCAGAAAGGGAGAAGGAGCAAAGGCATACTTAAAGAAATAATGAGTGAAATATTTGGTGAAAACTAACAAACTACAGATCCAAGAAGTTTGATGAAGTTCAGGATGAAACATGAAACTACACCAAAGCGCATCATAATCAAATTGTTGAAAGCCAATAATGAAGACAAAGATCTTAAAAACTGCTTTGTTTCTGTATAGAGAAATTAAAAAAAAAGAATGACTAAAAACTATCACACAAGAAGACAGTGAAATGATATTTTTAAAGTGCTGAAATTTTAAAATTAAACTATAATTCTATAGCTAGTCAACATCTCTTTCAAAAATGGAGATGAATCAGATTTTTTCAGACCAACAAAAGGCAAGAGACCATTGATAAGTCTAAATCACAAAAATACATCAAATGAAGTTCTTTAAACAAAAGGGAAAGTGATATCAGTTGGGAACCTGGATCTATACAAAAGAATTAGAGTGTGGAACACAATAAATGTGTGGGTAAGTGTGTAATACTTTTCCCATTTTAAAATTCCTTAAAAAGATCACTGAATTTTAGAAGCAATTATAATCACAATGTATTATGAAGTTTATAAGGTATTGAAAGTTGATAGCCTAAAAATCAGAGGAGGAAGTGAAAGTTCATTATAGGGAAAGTAGTATAATGCCATTTGTAGGCAAATGTTAAAAGTTAAAGGTGGATTTCTTTAAAATCACAGAAACCAGAAAAAAAAGTAAGTTATGAATAATAAGCTAATGGTAGATATCTAATGCAATCTTAAAAATACTAAATTGATCCCTTTTTTAGGAAAATAAACAATGAACAGATGGGATGAAGAGAAAGCAAATATCTTGATGTTAGTTATAAATCAAATCATATCAATAATTGCACTAAATAAAATGTTCTAAACATTCTAATTAAAATATATATATTACCAAACTAAATTAAAAAGCAAGACCCAACCAGCTGACTACATAAAAGTTAATTTGAATGTAAAATTATATAATCTAAAGGTAAACAAATAGAAAAAGATGATGCAAACACTAACCAATAAGGTAGCTGAAATGCCTATACTTATATAACACAAAGTAGACTTCAGAAAATGAATTATACCTGGCATAGAGTGGGAAATTTCTTAATGATAAAAGGAGACATAGACTAGATGAATACACCATTCTAGGTATCTGAATATGCCCTAAAAGAGTTTTTAATTGCATGTAGCTAAAAGTAGCATATCTAAAAGAAGAAATAGAAAAATACCATTATCCATGAATTTAAAAAGATTAAAATAACATCAAATATGTTCTCTAATTACATAAGAATTGAATTGGAAAGCAACAACAATAAGGCATACGGAGAATCCAGAGATCTTTGGAAATTATACTACTTACTACTAAATAAACCATGGAACAAAGAAAAAAATCATGAGCAAAATTAGAAAATATTTTGAGTGAATGATAATAAAAACATATGATAACATAATTTAGCTGCTAAATTAGTGCTTAGTGGGAAATTATAACTTCAAAAACTTACATTAGAAAAAAATTAAATTGTAAATTAAATGATTTAAGGTTCCACTTCAAGAAATTAGAAAGCGAAAAGCAAATTAAATCAAAATAAGTTTAAAAAATAAGTTTAAAATAAGTGGAAAATAGGTTTAAAAAGTAAAATACATATATTTATACAACAGAAATTTGACCTTTGAACAATTCAAAGATTAGAGGAGCCAGGCCCCATCCCTCAAGTGAAAATCTGTGTATAACTTTTGACTCCCCACAAATTTAACTGCTAATAGACTACTGTTTACCAGAAGCCTTACCAATAACATCAACATATTGATTACACATATTTTGTATATTATGTGCATTGTATTCTTATAATAAACCAGAGAAAAGAAAGCGTTATGAAAAAATCATATGGAAGAGAACATATTAATTAAGTGGAAGTGTGGACCATCATAAAGTTCTTCATTCTCATCTTCAGGTTGAGTAGGCTGAGCAGGAGGAGTAAGATGAAGGACAGGTCTTGGTGTCCCGGGAGTGGGGGAAGCTGAAGAATATTGGCATATAAGTGAACTCATGCAGTTCAAACCTATGTTGTTCAAGATCAACTCTGTGTATGTGTGTGTGTGTGCATGTGTGTGTGTATGTGTGTTAACAGGAATCAATGAAATAGAAAACGTAAGCAATAGAAAGTAGAAATAGCACACAAAAGCAAGAAAGACAAAACTTCAATAAACTGAAACAAAATGATAAGGCAGAAGATAAACTATAGCAGCATTAGGAATGAAAAACCTTACTAAGATTGTACACATTGATATTGCAGTAAGAAGATTTTATGAAAATATTTATCTCAATACATCTGACAACAGAGTAGACAAATTCAGTGAAAAAATTCAATTCAAAATGATTTGACAAAATTGAATTAAGAAAATTGACCAGGTGCAGTAGCTCATTCCTGTAATCCCAGCACTTTGGGAGGCTGAGGCAGATGGGTCGCTTGAGCCTGAGAGTTCGAGACCAGCCTGGGAAACATGGCAAAACCCTATCTCTCCAAAATGTACAAAAATTAACCTGGCACAGTAGTGTGTGCCTGCAGTCTCTGCTACTCCAGAGGCTGAGGTGAGAAGATCGCTTGAGCCCAGGAGTTTGAAGTTAAGGAATACTGAACCTATTAAACCTTCAGAAAATAGAGCAAGAGGAATAGTTGCCAATTTTTCATGAAGTTACCACCCAATATTAAAACCTAACAAAAACATCATAAGAAAACTAAAGAATAACATACTTTGTGAAACATAGAAGCAAAAATCCTCAAAATATTAGCAGACCGAACCCAGCATTACATAAAAAGATTACTTCACTGTGACCAAATGGTAGATGGTTCAGGAATACAAGACCAAGTCAATATTGAACAAACAATCAACGCAATCCCATTTATAATAGACTAATAAAAGACTATAGGATCCCTAAAGATGCAAAAAAAAAAAAATGTTGACAAAGTTCAATTCCCATTCATAAAAAAACAAACCTCTGAGAAAATAGGAATGAAAGGATGAAAGGGAGCTGCCTCAAAATGGTAAAAGGCAACTACAAAAACAAAACAAAAATACACAAATAGGCTGAGTGTGGTGGCTCCTGCCTGTAATCCCAGCACTTTGGGAGGCTGAGGCAGGAGGATCACCTGAAGTCAGGAGTTCAAGACCAGCCTGGCCAGCATGACAAAACCCCATCTCTACTAAAAATACAAAAAGTAGCCAGCGTGATGGTGAGCATCTGTAGTCCCAGGTACTCAGGAGGCTGAGGTGGAGAATTGCTTGAACCTGGGAAGTAAAGTTTGCCATAAGCCAAGATCAGCCACTGCACTCCAGCCGGGCAACAGAGGGAGACTCTATCTCAAAAAATGGAAACAAAAATGCAAATAAACAAAAAGCTACAGTTAATATTGTATTTATTGTGAAAGTCCAAGTACTTTCTAAGATGGAAAAAAAGGAAAGGATGCTCATTTTCACCTTTTCTATTAAATACCATATTTGAGATCCTAATCAGCATAATAAGAAAAATAAATAAACATCAAACCAGTTGTAAAGAAAGAAGCAAAACTGACATTATTTGCAGACAAAGCCTTTTCTCTATTAAAAATACAAAAATTAGCCAGGCATTGTGGTGCATACCTGTAATCTCAGTTACTGGGGAGGCTGAGTCAGGAAAATTGCTTAAACCTGGGAGACAGATGTAGCAGTGAGTGCAGTTAGCCGAGATTACGCCACTGCACCACTCCAGCCTGGGTGACAAGAGTGAAACTCCATCTAAAAAAAAAGAGAAAATACTAAGAAATCTACAAAAAAATTCTAATAAAACTGAAAATTGCATTTATTAGGGTTTTAGGATGCCAGGTCACAACATATCACTTGCATGTCTATTTTCAATAATTTTTAAAAGTGAATTAAAAATATTAATAAAACATACAATTAAAAATTAAATACATATAGATAAATTAGCACTACTTGTGCAAAACTTTTATAATAAAACTTTAAAACATTGCTCAGATAAATTAAGATATAAATAAGAGACACATCATGTACTAAGGTTAGAAAACTCAGTATTTCTACAATGGCACACTTCCTCAGTTTGACCTATCGATTAATACAACCCCAGAAAATACTTCGACAGTCTATTTTTGAGACATTGACAAGCTATTATAAAATAAATGCAAAAATGCAAAGGACTTGGAATAGTAAAATCATTTTTTTCTAAGAGGCAGCCCCACATCTGGTTTCCCTGGCTGGTGTGCAGTGGCTATTCACAGGTGCAATCATAGTGCACTGCCACCTCAAACTAATGGGCACAAGTGACCCCGTCTCAGACTTCTGGGCAGCTGGGACTTCGGGTGTAAGCCACCATGCCTGGCTAGTCAAAGCAATTTTAAGTAAGAAAAACAATAGAAGAGTTATACGACTTAACTTTAAGACATTACAAAACTACACCAACAGCAAAAGCCAAAATAGACATATGAGATCTAATTAAAATTCAGAGCTTCTGTACAGCAAAAGAAACAATCATTAGAGTGAACCAGCAACCAACAGAATGGGGAAAAAAATAATTGCAATCTACCCAATCTACCCAAAGGGCTAATATCCATCTACAAAGAACTAAAACAGATTTACAAGAAAAAAACAAACAAATCCATTCAAAAGTGGGCAAAGGATATGAACAGACACTTTTCAGAAGAAGACATAGAGGAGGCCAACATACATATGAAAAAATACTCATCATCACTGGTCATTAGAGAAGTGTAAATCAAAACCACATTGAGATACCATCTCACACCAGTTAGAATGGCAATCATTAAAAAATTTGGAGACAACAGATGCTGGAGAGGATGTGGAGAAACAGGAACACTTTTACACTGTTGGTGGGAGTGTAAACTAGTTCAACCATTGTGGAAGACAGTGTGGGGATTCCTCAAGGACCTGGAAATAGAAATACCATTTGACCCAGCAATCGAATTACTGGGTCTATATCCAAAGGATTATAAATTATCCTATTATAAAGACGCATGCATACACATGTTCACTGAGGCACTGTTTACAATAGCAAAGACCTGGAACCAACCCAAATGCCCATCGAAGATAGACTGGACAAGGAAAATATGGCAAATATATACCATGGAATACTATGCAGCCAGAAAAAATGATGAGTTCGTGTCCTTTGTAGGAACATGGATGAATCTGGAAACTATCATTCTCAACAAACTGACACAAGAACAGAAAATGAAACACCACATATTCTCACTCATAGGCGGGTGTTAAACAATGAGAACACATGGACACAGAGAGGGGAGCATCACACACTAGAGTCCGTTGGAGGGGGCTGGGGAGGGACAGCAGGCGGTGGAAAGGTTGAGGAGGGATAACATGGGGAGAAATGTCAGATATAGGTGACGTGGGGATGGAGGCAGCAAACCACACTGCCATGTGTGTACCTATGCAACAATCCTGCATGGTCTGCACATGTACCCCAGAACCTAAAGTACATTAAAAAAACAAATTTAAAAAAAACTACACCAACCAAAAAAGTGTTTATTGAAACAAGTATTAACAAGGGAACAGAGAAAGATTCCCGGAGTATTATATATGTATGTGCAATTGATTTTCCAAAAGTTACTTAATTAGAAATCATAAACCTTTTACCAAATGTTACTGACACAACTGGATATCCATCTGAAAAAAAAAAACAATTATTAAATAATGCTATACATATTAATTCAACATGGATAATATACCCATACATAAGTCTAAAACTATAAAACTTCTAGAAGAATATATAGGAAATGATGTTTATGATATTGGAGGTAGTGATATATGATCAGGACATACAATGTACAAATCATAAAATAAAGTGATTGATGAATAGGAGTATATTAAAATTAAAAGCATTTTCTCTGTATAACACTGAAAAAATATGAAAAGAAAAATCTCGATCTGGAAAAAGTTACCATAGTTTGTATATTTTGATATTTGCTACATAAGTGTAAGTGCATATGTGCATGTGAGAAAATATTTTTATTTAAAAAATTACAACTCAATTATAGGACAAGGAAACCAATTTAAAACTGTGAAAGAATATTTGAAAAGACACTTTACAAAAGATGATACAGCCAATAAGTGTATTTTAAAAATTCCTTGTCATTAGTCATCACACAAATACAACTTATATTTGTAATGAGATATCACCACACATGCACACACATGCACAGAATCCATTAAAATATTTATGCAAGAGAACTGAAAACATACGTCTAAACAAAGAATGATATGTGAAATTCTATACCGGGAATAATATTCAAAAACTATAAGCAACCAAATGTGCTGAATGATGGTGGTAGTAGATGACAGCAACAACATGGATGAATTTCTGAAACATTTTGCTGAGTGAAGGAGCCATATACCAGAGTGTATATTTTGTGAACCCATTTATATGCAGCCCTAGAGAAGGCAAATGTAATTGCTAGAGACTGTGAAGTGGTACAAAGAGTATGTTCAGAGTGATGGAAATTATCCTCTTAATATTCTCTTTATTATCTTAATCTTAAATGTGTAATGGTTACACAAATTTGGAAAAAAAATTGAAAATTTTATCTAAATTGTTTATTTTGTGTTTATATTTCAAAATTCAGTATAGTTGCATGAAAACATTTATTTAAGTCCAAATAGGTAGCCTAACCACAAAACCCAAGATTCTTTCTGATCACCCAGAACAAATTAAGCTTTGAGTGTTCATAACAAGAACAAATAACATGCTTTAAGTTACTTCCATGTGAGTAAAAATTTTGCCCATTAGTGTTATTTCTAATGATTAGAAATTCTTTAGGATCTCTGTTCATCATGGTTTTTTTTTTTTTTTTTTTTTTTTTTTTTTTTTTTTTTTTTTTTTTTTTGCATTTTAGGTTTTGGGGTACATGTGAAGAACATACAATATTGTTGCATAGGTACACACGTGGCAGTGTAATTTGTTGCCTGCCTCCCCTTCACCTATATCTGGCATTTCTCCCCGTGCTATCTCCCCGCAACTCCCCACCCCCCACTGTCCCTCCCCCCCCACTGTCCCTCCCCTATTTCCCCCCAACATACCCCAGCGTATAGTGCTCCCCTCCCTGTGTTGGAGAGATCCAAGATGGCCGCATAGGAGCAGCTCAGGATTACAGCTCCCAGTGAAAGTGCAGAGGGTGAGTGGACGCCGCATTTCCAGACGGATTATTATTACCCCCAGACCAGCACAGTTTACATCATGGTTTTTTAGTGCTATTTTTGTTTTCCTTTGAGATGTATTAAATATATCTGTTATAACTAAGCATTTGAAAAAAAAATAATTTTTAAAAAAGTTTATCTAGAAAAAGTGACATCTCTTGTAGAAGAAAAATGCATTCCAAATCAACAAAGGTCTTTTTCTACAGCTTTCATGCATTATCCATGTACACAAATATATATAATTAAATATTTTTCTTTGCTATGGATATATTTTTCATCTGTTTTCTTGTTTGCCTCCTTGAAAGCATAGGTCAATGATAGTTTTGTTGAATGCTTGTCTATTTGCTTTTGCTATTTGTTCTTTTATGATCTCCTTATCTCTAATATCCCATATATTGTGGATTATCAATAAATATTGGTTGGATGGATTAGGAACTATATAAATTAATTAACAATAAACAAATTATTAAATAAACAAAAGGTGATTGAGCTGCCAGTATCTTTTGATCTTTTCTCCTTTTGTCCCTTGGCTTCAGCATAAGCATGCTTGGCATCTTTGGTTACTGAATTTTTAAACTGTTTTAACTTTTGTACCGCAGCTTTCGCTGGCAATATATCACACTATTGCGTAGGTAGTAATTCAGGAGGGATTCCATGCCACATCTGCCTTTTACAGAAAGTTTCCAAACAATATTAGCTCCATCTAAGTAAACTCATTTCTTTATCCTCTGCCAACAAAAAGAAAGCTACTCTTATTACTGAGAGAGATTTAACTTGGAATTCTGATCAACTCTAGAAGACTTCTGTATTTTTAAATATTTTGTTTCCCTTTTTTGTTCTTCCTTTTTTGAAGGAAGCCACTTCTCCCATTCATTCTGCTCTGTCTCTTCACCATGCAAGATCTAAATGTGAGTAGTTTATACATAAGTTCTAATTTATTGATGGTCTATAATATTCTACCTTTATTATATTCTAATACTCTAATAGAAATTCATATAAAAAGTATGAAACATTCTTATTATGGACTTACTTTCATAAACTTTTATAAACTTCTCTGACTACATTCTATTAGAAATAGTTCAATTAAAAACTCTGTGGGAAATATTTATGGCAAGTCAGCAATCACTGTGTGTGTAGAAGAGGTAAGACTAGCCCTGCACTAAGTGATATGAGGATATAATAAAAGAAGAGAAAGACTCTGCCATTAAAGAACAGAAAACTTAGGGAAAAGACAAATCAGAAGGGTGCAGAAGACATTCCATCTATAGTCTACTGTGGCAAATTGTAAAAGTGACCACAAATTCTTCCTATCCCAGTATGCCTGCCGTTTTGCAATTGATGTTGTTGCATCTTCTTTCTTCAGGAGGTGGGGTCTTCACTTCTTGAATCTAGGTTTCTCCATGTGACTGGCTTTGACTAATGTAACAGAAGTGATGTGGCATTTTTTCACTGCCACTTTACCAGCCGGAAACCACTGTGGCTGATGGAGCATTTACTTGGGCTGGTATGTTTGTTGTGCCCACTTGACCTGGCAGGCTGTGCTCAGCCCACACTACTGTCATGGATTCCACACCTGTCTAGGGCAAGCCAAGTGCAGAGTGGCGAGGCATGTTTAAGTGTGTCAGCTTGGGGTCTGGCCACTGTGCACAGCCTGTCATGCTGGCTGCTGCTGCACAGTGGGCAGCTCCAGGCACTGGCACAGGTGCTGGCTCTGTGCAAGGCTACAGTTGGACAGGCTGTACCACAAGCAGCTTCCACTATAGACACCCATGTCTGGATGAGCAGAACATGGTGGTGCCCAAAAGCTCAGAGACAACAGTAACCGCAGAGCCCCAAGGAGGTAGTTACAGCATGTCACAGCCCTAGCTCAGGGAGTCCTTAGGTCTGAGCTCCCAGAAGGGCCATAGCTCTTCTCTGCTTCTGATCACTTGCAATGCAGCGAGCGGTAGCGGGTATGTTTCAGCCGTTTTTGTTACAGCTCTTTCAGTCCTGCCATTCAGAGGTTCCCAATTTCCTGTCTCACATCAAGGAAGAATGAGATATGTGGACAACTTGCGGGTGAGCAAAGTGGAGAGGAGCTATGTTGAGCAACAGAACAACAGCCTTGGAAATGGGTAGCTCCTATCTATCTGCAGCCAGGTCTTTCTATCGAGTGAGTGAGTCTGGTGAGTCTGTGATTGTTCTGTCTTCAGGATGGAGGAAATATATGCTGATTGATCCACAGATTTTGTATATGTGAAATTATAAACATATAAGATATTCGAAGACATGGGCCATTTGTTCAAAGTTTTTGTAGACTTAAAGATCACTACAGGGCTTCAACTACTATAGGGTTTCAACTAATCAATAAATACTCAGTTAAGAAAACGATTATCAAATAGTCTTTATATTTTGTGCTTTGAATGTAATATGGTTTAGAAAATCTGGAAACCAAAATTATAATTTGTAGTAACAAAGAATCAATAATTTCTGAATGAGGATCTCTTTAATATATTAAATTTATGAAAGCTTGATAACTATTTTCTAATTTCTGAATTTACACTTTTGTTATGGAATTTTCAGATTGCTCCAAATAAAATTTTCAATAAATGGAGGCTTTGTTGTACAAACAGCTTACATTAGGATTCCTCTGTGGAGAGCCAATGTTATCTTAAGACAATATGAAAAAAGAAAAACCAGTTTTTACAAATCTAACAAATTATCTTTGCTGTAAATATACTGTATATGTATACACATGCACAAAAACTGAGTGGGTAGATATAAGAATAACCAGTTATTTTTTGACGTGACAATGAAATTAGTACATTTTCTTACTATTGTTTTACTTCACATTAATACAGTTAATACAATATTGCAAAATTTTTGAAAGTAGAAATCTGCATTGGGTAAGAAAAGGCCACAGTACAATAGTAAACATTGTACAGTCCCTAATATCTCTGAGTTTTAGGTCCTGGAATAGAAACAAAGAAATTATAAAGCCTAGAAAGGGATATAATTTTCCACAGGGCTGTTGCTATAATTAAATAAGATAATTTAAATAAGAATACTTAATAATAGACAAATAATTCAAAAACTTAAAAATTAGTATATTTAGCCTAATTCTGGTAAATATGATTAGATTGTATTCAACATACGTATATATTTCACTAGTAGTAACTGCATGTGTACTGCTTGTTTTTGTTTGATTGAGAGACAAGAAGCAGGGGTGTTTGAATGATGTGGCTAACTGACTCATGCATAGTAAAACAGTGCTACACATTTTTTCCAAACAGTGTTTACAATATTTTAAAAGCTATATTTGAAAATAAAATGGTATGTGATTATGGTTAAAAAAAAGTTACAAGTAGATAAATATCTACCAATAAACCTGATGACTTAAATCCAACAACCATCTAAAGAAAAAGCCTAAATATAAGAAACAATCAATTTCTGGTGTAAATTTAAAAATTGAACTTGTTTTAAAGGTGGGCTTATCTAATGGTTCTGATGGAGAAATGACAAAACAATCAGGCTGCCAGGAAGTTCCTGTTGATTGGTGTTGTCAGTTGGGTTCAGTTTCTCTGGGCTTAGCAGTTGTTTGTTTACCCCTTCTCACACAGGACCATGTTTGTTGATCTTCTTAAACCTTCCCCAACCAGGGAATACACGTAGTATTCTCTTAACGCTGGCAAATATTTTTCCTTCTGTTTGGCCATGTACTACTCTTTCTGTAGCTTCTAAACACTCAGCAGGGCACATTCTGTGTGCTCAGGTCCCTCATCCCACAGGTGCCTTGTTTGGAAAGAATCTCCTGCCCTTTGTACAGAGCACAACTGACACAACTGACCATGGCAGATATTCTCACTTTTTTTTCTTTGACAAACTCAGAGCTCAGGACAATCCCAGTTCAGTGACTTGATCCTTGCTAGCCAAATGTATTCTCTCTATTTACATTTCTCTGTCTCTGCCTGTGGATCAAATACCCGTCCTCTCTGCCTTCCAAACTTCAGGAAACAAGCATGTCTTTTTCATCTGTGTTGTTTCCTGAAAAGTCATTTCCATAGGCTTGGAGTGCTGTGGACATTCCCATCCTCTTATGTTCTATTCTCAGCTTCTCCATCTTCTTTAGAAGGTAAAAGTTGGTGGCCAATAAAGGACAAAACACTAATTTTTTCATCCTAATGTCCTTTGCAAGTCTCATATGATGACCTCACATAGGACTTCTATACAGGGCACCTACTACCTTTTAAAAAAATCAAATCCTGAAAACAGTTTTTCTTATTTTACTCTATAACAAACACCAATATAGTGAAATTTTGCCCATTGTATAGAGTCATAAAAATATTTCTTAACTTGCCAAAGAAACAAACTAGGCAGGTACAATCTGAGCCCAGGTCTGACTCAGAGGTCTTTGCCTCAGCCTTGAATCATGCTTCCTTCCCAGCTCCTTATGTATTATTATATTAGTTTGTTCTCATGCTGCTGATAAAGACATACCTGAGACTGGATAATTTATAAAGGAAAGAGGTTTAATTTACTCATAATTCTACATGGCTAGGGAGGCCTGACAATCATGGTGGAAGGTGATGGGGGAGCAAAGTCATGTCTTGCATGGCAGGCAAGAGGGAGCTTATTCAGGGGCACTCCCATTTACAAAGCCATCAGATTTCATGCGACTTATTCACTACCATAATAACATTATGGAGGAAACTGCTCCCATGATTCAATTATCTCTACCTGGCCCCGCCCTTGACACAAGGAGATTATTACAATTCAAGGTGAGATTTGGGTGGGGACACAGCCAAACCATATCAATTACTTGTCATTTATCCCCACATCTGTATTTGTGTTTTATCCTCATTCTATAAGCCAACTCATTGAGATACATACTGTCGGTAGAAGAACTGGGCCTATAATCCAGGACCCTTGATTTCTATTTTAGGGATTGTTCTGCTACATTATACAGGCTCAATGATCTTTTATGCAGGACTTTTATCCACATACCCTGCATCACTCTGCTATATAGTTTTCATACCAAAGTTTATTGAGAGAATATGAAGATAATAGAAAATGCTTAAAGTCAGAGGCTATCCAAGTCTCTCATTATTTATGCATTTTGAGGTTATATGTAGAGACCTCTTTGGATGGCCTCATGGGAGCTCAGTAGGGCTGGAGATGCAGAACTTTGACTCTGAAGGCTGATACTGGATCACATTTCCCTAAATTATCAAAGTTGGGAAGCAGATATACACATACCTGTGCTTGGGAACACATGGCAGTAAATCTAAGGAAATCTAACCTGTTATATCTGTATATATGGTGACTAAACAAAAAAAATCCAAAGACTTTTTTTTCCATGTAAACCCTAAAATAAGATGTGAGAACAAAGGCAGAGGGAATCCAAAATGTCAAGAAAATTGCTTAAAGGAGTCAGACTGGAAAGGCTGGATCTATTGGCCAGGAGCCACCAGAGAATAGAGGCAATATAGCTTGGTTTAAAGGTAATGGGTTAAAGCCAATACCAGCTTTCTCATATTTGTTTCATCTCTTGTATTAAAGTAGGCTTAAAAATAAATTAAATTTCAGAAATAGAATTTTATTGATGAGATGGTATCTTGGCTGTGGTCTTCAGTAAAATTTCACAGATCTTATTAAGGTGTGATTTTAAATAAATTGTATCACACTGAGAGTAATCTTAAGACTCTAGTGACCTTACATATATATCTCAGTTCAGTTAAATCAAATAAAGGAGATGCACCAGGACTTGCCAACATTGTCCATGCTTTCACAGGTGTTTCCACTTCAGGCTGGACCACATATACCTAAAGTAAGATACAAGATATGATAATTGTCAGATATGTATTCCCATATACAGAACAAAACTGCAAAGAGGCATATTGGTAATGACAGGAACATTAATTCTCAGATTCAGTTGGCTCTATTCAAGACCTGAGATTAATGTATCTTGGAATCATTTTCAGAAGAAAAACAAAATAGTGGGGGTTGTGTCAAATGAAATTGCTGGGTAGGAAATAATATTTTCAGATCAAGATTTCTTTCCTGAAAATGTTAGAATCTCTCTCTCTCTCTCTATCTATGTGTATGTGTGTGTTTGTATGTGTGATAGGGGCTGAACATTTTAAGAAATCTCGTGGTGCGAGAAAAGTTTTGGAATGAGAATAAAGAGATCTAAATTATAGATCTTAACCTGCTTCCACCTCATCTTTTTACCTTGAGGCATTCACTTTCCTTTTCTGTCTCTTTTCTTTAAACAAAATAGGCAAGTTCATTTCCACGATTTCTTCTAATTCCAAAGTACTGTGACTATACACAGTGGTGAAGAGTTGAGAGTAAGAATAAGTGCACTTTGGGAGGCCAATGCAGGCGGATCACAAGGTCAGGAGTTCAAGACCAGCCTGACCAAAATGGTGAAACCTTGTCTCTACTTAAAATACAAAAATTAGCCAGGCAAGGTGGTGCATGCCTATATTCCCAGCTACTCAGGAGGCTGAGGCAGGCAAATCACTTGAACCCATGAGGCGGAGGTTGCAGTGAGCTGAGATTTTTGTGCCACTGCACTCCAACCTAGGTGACAGAGCATGACTCCATCTCAAAAAAAAAAAACAAAACAAAATACTAAGTGCAATGCATATACAAAGGTGAGAACTTGTGGAGAGATTGCAACGGGTTCTGGAATTCTTAGCTTGCATTTTAAACAAATGAAAAGATGTTTTGGCCATTGCCACTCATTTGAGACCATCGTTCAGAAAATCGTTTAATCTGGAGAGTAACCTTGGTATTTCAGGTCAGGTCTAAAATTCTTAAGAAACCATATTTTCATGCCAAAGGTTAGCATAGTGTTTTCTGCTAGAATATTGTGGGAAATGTCCTAACTGAAAGACATCTAATCTAATCAGTGATTTTTAACTTCTTCATGTTCTTTAAAAAACCTATTTGCTCTTCAATGTATTGCAAAATTAACTACATGTTGTTCTTATGGGTAACCATAAACTCTTTGAGTGTTGTTTTCTAGATGAAGTCATGTTCTAAGAGTTCAGTCACAGAAATGTTCATTATTTGTAATTTTATAGTAGGCTAGGATATGACATTGCAAGCTTATATACAACTTTCCTTAAAATGTAAAAAATAGGTCCATTTACCTAAGAAGACCTCTTATTTTGATCTGGAGGAGAGGAAAATCACAAATAGTCAAGTCATGCACTGTTATATTCCTCTGTTTATACCTATGGTTCATCTTTCCCTCTCCCTTGATTTCATCTTTTTGATTAGCAAAAACAAATATGAATAGCTTTGTTGTGGTCTAGCTGACATACAAAGTACTACATACATTTAATGTACAATTTGATTAGTTTTGACAAATGTGTAAGTCTGTAAAATTGTCAGCACAATCAAGATAGTGAGCAAATACATAATCCCTCCAAAATTTCCTCTTGCCCCATTGAACTCCTCCCTCTCACCAGTACCTGGTACTTCTTAGTAAGACTCTACATTCTGGCACTGTAGATCAGTTTTTATTTTTCTAGAATTTTATAGACATTGAATCATATTTTATGCAATGTTTATGGTCTATGTTCTTTCACTCAGCATAATTATTTTGAGATTCACCTATGTTTTTATGTGCATGACATGATATTTTAAAACATTCATCTGCTGATAGACATTTGAGTCTTTTCTAGTTTGAGACTACTACAGATAAAAGTGCTATGTGACATTTGTACACAAGCTTTTATATAAACATATGCTTTCATTTGTCTTGAATAAATACATGGTAGTGAGATGGATGGAATATATGATAGGTGTATGCTTCACTTTTTAAGAAACAGTGAATAAAAGCAGTTTTATTTCTTTTCAGTCTGGATGTTTTAATTTCTTTTTTTTTTTTTGCCTTGTTTCATTGGCTTCGAAACAGCGAGAGCAGACATGTTTGTGTCATACTTGTCCTTAGAGGAAAAGCATTCAGCCATCCACCATTAGGTATGTTACTTAGCTATAGATTTTTTTCATGTCCTTTCTAGTTTTCTAGCTTTCTGAGCATTTTTATGGAATGGATATTAGATTTTGACAATTGCTTTAACCGTACCTATTGAAAAGATTATATTTATTGTTTTCTACTTTTTTTGTTTATTGATTTGGTGAATATATTGGTTGACTATGTTAAATGCACTCTGCATCCCTGAGGTAAACCCAAATTGGTTATGCTATGTTATACTGTATTAGTCCATTCTCACATTGCTATAAAGAACTGAGACCGGGAAATGTATAAAGAAAAGAGATTTATTGGCTCATGGTTCCATAGGCTGTAAAGGAAGCATGGCTGAGGAGACCTCAGGAAGCTTACAATCATAGTGGAAGGTAAAGGAGAAGCTGACACATCCTACATTGTCGGAGCAGGAGGAAAAGTGTGAAGCAGGAGGTGCTACACGCTTTTGAACAAACAGATCTTGTGAGAACTCTACCACAGGGGTTGCAAGGGGAAAATCTGCCCCTATGATTCAATCATCTCCCACCAGGCCCCTCCTCCAGCACTGGAAATTACAATTCCACATAAGATTTGGGTGGGAACACAGACCCAAACCATATTGTATACCTTAAGTATATATTTTTTTTAATTTTTACATTTATGATTATGATATTGAACTGTAGTTTTATTTTCTTATAATGTCTTTGGGTGCTTTTGTTACTAAGTTAACACTGACCTCAGAATTGTGAGGTATTCCTTTTGCTTCTATTTCCTGAAGGGTTTGTGCATTTGTCACAGTCATGAAGACTATTTCCTTGTCTCTTACATCTATAATCAGTATTATTTTTTCCTATTTGGTAGAATTCACCAGTCACATCATTTGAGCCCAGATTGACCTTTGTTAAAAGGTTTTAACCTACAAATTCAATTTCTTTGATAGATATAAAGCTACTAGGGTTAACTGTTATTTTTTTAATAAGATTTGATCCTTTGTATCTTTCAAGGAATTTGTCCATTTCACCTTAATTATCAAATTTATTGGCATTACTTTGTTTACAACATTATTTTATTATTCTTTTCATATATTTAGAATCAATAATGGTGTCATCTTTCTTATATCAATTATTGGTAATATGTTTCTTTCTTCCCTTTTTTTTCTAATCCATCTGGCTAGAAATTTATCAGTTTATAGGTCTTAAAAATTCAGCTTCTGATTTTATTTTTGTTTTTTTGTTGTTTTTGACTTTTTATTTATTTCTGTTTTGATCTTTATTCTTTTCTTATTTTGTTTACCTTGTGTTTAGTTTGCTTTTCTTTGTTCAGTTTCCGAAAGTGCAGAACTTTCTGCTTTGCTTATATAGTTGCTTATTGCTTTAAATTTCCACCTCATTTCCTTTGACATATGCCAATAAATAAAAATGAGGCTACATAAACAATGAACAAGAAAGATTTAAAAATTATTGCTATTATAGGAGAGTG
The DNA here is from genome assembly GCA_004027715.1 of Plecturocebus donacophilus. Classification (NCBI taxonomy): domain Eukaryota; kingdom Metazoa; phylum Chordata; class Mammalia; order Primates; family Pitheciidae; genus Plecturocebus; species Plecturocebus donacophilus. The sequence goes on along the minus strand of PVKP010001356.1, from coordinate 45,395 downwards.
GTTTTGGTAATTAGTTCATATTAGGAACCTCCTTGACCTATGTTCCAGCGGCTGTCTTGCAATATATCTCATTCTATGATAAAATTCAAGATGTGTTCAAATGTATTATGCTTTATGTTGAGGAAAACTACAGGAATAAATGAAGCAGGGTATTGCTTCATTTATCCAAGTAACGAAGAAAGCACATTTAAATAGAAGTTTGATCTTTATATACCTTCATATATTTTGCTCTAATTAAATGTTTTAAAATATATAATTGCAATTAATGCTAATTTTCATTCATTTGTTTTTCAATAATTTAATATATTTTATCTCTTATAAAGCATCAATTAATATTAAGAGCAAAGCCAATATTTTTACTAAACTCACTTACACAAGGATAATTGTCTTGGAAATTCTTAAGGGAACTCTAAGTGAACACACTAGCTTTAAATATACTATTCTCTTAAAACAATTGATTAATAATGTAAGATATATAATAGTTTTTACTCAAAATTACTCATTTGGAACTTGTTAAATAAGTGCAATATTATTAGAGAACACTGCTATTTGTCATTATTATTATAACATAAAGTAATTTAACAGAGAGAGGCAGACTCAGGGGTTAACAAATTTTTTATACACATGACACTCAAATTCTTACCTCGTGACTAAAACATTAAATTGTCACCGACCAGAGCACTGGGAGGAATCATCCCTCTCCTCTTAGTCTATTTGGATTTTTTCTTAAATGAGGCATTTACTTTTTGATCAACTCTGAATGTTACAAGTTTCCCCTTTTACATCCTTGAGCTCCAGCTGTTCCATTTTTGGAACAAAGAAATCATCTTTATTACTCCACAGACTTATTTTGAGGCTGAATTTAGGCAATGACTAATAGAGTTCACAAGAATCCATAAGAAAGCACACAAATTTAAGGAAAGGTTTAATGTTTGAATTCAGTGCAACTGGGGGCTTGTCTTCCTGCTTAAAATCCGTAAGGGTGTTTTAATATTAAGGCAGGTGTTCTGTGCTAGAGAAATTTAGCTTGTATTAGTCTTTCTAACAAACTCTTGATTTGAGGTAGAATCAGGAAGGAATGTCACTCAGAATGGCCATGTATTTGAATAAATTGTTAGGAAAAGTTGCTCTCCTGTTTGTTTCCCTGGCCCTGTTTGTTTCAGAGCAGTGATGTAACACATGTAAAATGCTTCATCAATTTTACATATGCTAAAGTATGACCAAATAGCCTCTGAGGGGACAGCTATGAGGATGTTTACCTCGTTGCCTCCTACCTGATAGCCACATCCTCCTTTCTCTCCCTGTTTCCTCCTTAAGATGCTTCCCTGCTCAGATACAATCATGTCCCTGTTTTTCACCTGAAATCTGTTTTGGAGACACTTTTTCTATTCTTCTGAAGTCTCCTTTTGTACTTCTTTCTATCAGTCTTTTTTTAGGAAGGCTATCTCACAGCAGAGACATGGTCTCCTGACCTAGATGTGTGGTGTGTGTGTGTGTGTGTGTGTGTGTGTGTGTGTGTGTGGCTGGGGGCATTAGAGTGATGGGATTGGAGCTGGTAATGTCCAAGAAATTTTGGTTGTAATTTCTACAAGTTGTATTTTTTATACCTGTTATATAAATAGACATAATATAAAACTTGCAGAATTGTTGAGTAATGATGTTATATTAGGTCATCCTTAAACTGCTATAGAGAACTACCTGATACTGGGTAATTTATGATGAAAAGAAGCTCAATTGACTCACAGTGCCTCCGTCTGTACAGGAAGCATGGCTGGGAGGCCTCAGGAAACTTATAATCATGGCAGAAGGCAAAGGGGAAGCTGGCAAGTCTTACCATGCTAGAGCAGAAGAGAGAGAGAGAGCAAATGGAGAAGTGCTATATACTTTTAAACAGTCAGATCTCATGAGAACTCTATCACATGACATCACTAGAGGGAAGGTGCTAAACCATTAGAAACAACTCCCATGATCCAATCATTTCTCACCAGGCTCCACCTTCAACACTGGGAGACGACAATGACAATTCAACATGAGATTGGGGTGGGGTTACAGAGCCAGTCCATATCAGATGCGTAAGGCATGTAGCATCAGATCCTCTAATACCTACATTATTGATTCTGGTGCCTTTTGGAATGAAATAAATTATAACAAATTTCTCTTTAACAGAGTAACCTTTTGAATCTCTCAAGATGACTATTTATCATTCTCTTCTATTTTTTGGAACATCACTTGACAAAAGAAAGTGAAGACAAAATAAAGGTAGAATAAAATGGTCCTGCCAGCCCATTACTGGGAAATGGCCCATGCTTCTCAAGTGAGTTTCTTTTGATTGTGATTCTTCTGTGAATATCTGGAGATAAAATTCCAAAATATAGAGTGATGATCATTTGTTATTTCTGGTTAGCTAATTATCATTTCATTGAACCTAGAAGCACCCAAACATTTATTTGCTGGCCATGTCAGAAGGAAGCAGCTATTAAAGCAGGCATCCTGCAGAAGGAGGCTTCCCCACAGCCATGTTGCGGTAGTCGCTTGCATGTGGATTCTCATGGGCATCTTAACAAATCCTGTAAGTCTTTGACAATCTGTTTTTTCTCATTTCAGACCAGTGTTGGTAACTGATTTCTTGACGAGGTGATATCATACAAGAGAAAACCCTATACTTTTCACTTCTGTGTTGATGGGTGTGACTTTTCCCTTCTGTGTTGATGGGTGTGTTGCATTCTTTTCTGAATACGCAGCAACAAGATTTGTCTTTTCCAATCAGCAAGATCATTAGGAAATTTGTACATGTTCATCATGGTCAAGACTGTTTGGTAAATGCCTCCGAGAGTGATAACATTAGTTGTGCTCACCTTGAGAATTACCTCGTATGGAAGATGTCCTTGAATGTGTGTTCAAAGTTCTGAGCTAAGGAATCCAGTAGACAACTCAGAGATTTATTCCCTATCTATGAGGAACATCTGAGCCGCCCCTAGCCGTTCCCGTGGAATGTGGGCTGTAGAGGGGATCAAGACCCTTTGTTCTGGGTTAAATGAAGGTTGTTGGGTGGAGGTTGTTAGGGGAAGGTGTTAAGTGAAGATGCTATATAAACTGCATGGCTTTTACAAGGGTTGTGCTTCTCCTGTCCAGCCTACCAATGCTGGACTCTCTTCCCTTTATGTAAGCCCCCAATAAAACCCCATGTCTCATTCATTGGCTCCAGGGCTCTTCCTTGGCCTCTTGAACATGTTGCCATTCTCAATGGAATCAACAGTGTTCAGCATGACAGGAAGTCCTTTCTTATTTGTATTCTTATTTTTAATTCAGTGTTTTGTCCTGTATTAATGGAAATGCCCAACACATATGAAATCTTGCAAACATCCCAGAAAAACCGATTTCTCTAAAATTCTTACATTTGATGGAGTGTGTTTCACTCCCCATTCCCTTTATCATTTCTTTATAGAAATAAGTTCAGCATTTTCACTCACTGCAGTGTTTGCAATGGATTTGTTATCAGCAACTGCTTCCTAAGTTATTTATAGTCTTACAAATAATTGACTCTTGCTGTGGTGGATACGTATCAATTTGTATGGGGGTGGAGTATTATCACTGACATGAATAAAGAACCAGTTTAGGATAAAGCATATGCACAATAATATCAGGACTTAGAAAAGACCTGCCAGCATTCTGGTGTTGTGAAAGGAATGCTGAGCTGGGAGTCTTGGGTTGGGAAATCAAGTTTGCCATTGATGTGCTGTGTGACCTTGGGCATGCTTCTTACTATTGCTGAGCCTCAGCATTGGCATTGGGAAATGAGAGTGTTACTGCTGGTACTCTCTCCAAACCGCCTCAAGCACCTTTTATTCTTCTGCATGCCAGTTCCCTCACCTTCTGTGCTTTGCTTCTACTGGCTTGTACCAGTGACTTTCTTCACTGGACTATTTTTGGATCCCTGGAGCCTCCTGCTTCGTTCACCCTTATTCACAGAGCACCAAGGTGCCAGAGGGTTTATATATCTTCATTAAGCACCCCTAGCCTTTACCCAAGGACAAGCTAACACGGAGGTTTGAAAAATAATTTGCCTTGCCTTAAGGCTGAACAAATTCCAAAGATATAATTTATATTCTGCTGTTTCCTGGGTTGTTGCTATGACTGCACCTAAAGCCTCAACCTGGCTGGACTTCTCTCATTCCCTGTTCTTCTCCTCCCACACCCTCACGTGACTCCCCCAGGGAGTCCTTCATTAAGAATCACTTGCACATAAACACTCATCTCAGGATCTGCTTCTGCAAAACCCTTTCAACCTCACTTAACCAGTTGCTAAAGGTTAACTAAATATAGGATCAACATGGATTTATTGTTTTTACTATTTCTCCTAGTGTTTTAAATACTGCTTAGGTAAGTTTATATGATGAGATTATACAGGTCGTCAGTCTACATACCTGGATTAGTGCAGGGGTATAGATTTGGCTCCTTGAGGTCCAGATTTGGGCGAAAAATAAGTTACCATTTTACTTTATAATACTTCTTTCATCATAGCAATAATTTTTGGGGGGAAAGAATTATTATTGCATTTTTTAGACCAAAAAGTAAAAACTCAGAAAGGACGTGTCACTTGTCTATATACACAGGGGACCTGGTTGCAGCACTGGAGCCCAAGTTCTCCAGCTCTAAAATCTAGGTCCTCAAGTACAGAGAGGCTGTAGGTAAATGGTTTTTCGTGAAACCACTTGATTCTCTGGTTTCCTCTTCTATCTTGCACAACCTCCACTACAGCCTCAATATCACATTTAATTTCTGAGAACCTTTCAAATGTTAGCTAAGATATGAGCATTGGGACACCTAGGGAGCATACATAAGTTAATAGCTTTAGGATATCTAAACCCTTAATATTCAAAAGAATCAAAGCTGAAATGACACTGAACAAGATCTTTTCTCATGTTCTTCTAAAACCATAGCATATAGGTAATGAAAACATGGCAACCATATTTTTTTTACCCATCTTCATGTTCAAATTGAGATTCATCTGTTCTCTTTTAAATAAATGACTTGGCTTTCTTTTATATGACAAAATCATTATGATTTTATTTGCTTTCCAAATAGTTTGATAACTGAACATCAACTTTTCTCAAGAAAAAATGTGATAACTTTAAGAAGCCAATTTGTAGAATGAAAGACAGTAATAAGAGAAAAGTGAGAGCAAGTCAATTAAGGTTTGGGAAACCTTTATTTTAACTAGAGTCTCACAGCAGGAATAAAGCACTCAAGGGATTGAGGTTCCTGCAAGGAAGGAAAATTCATAGTTCTCAGACTGACGAGAAGAAAAGTTATTCTTAGGAGCTACTTGGAGGTATTTACTAGGTAATTAGCGGCTTTCCTCTCCTTTGTTCCTGACAACTGACTGACATCCTAAATCAACCCAGGTGGTAAGAAAAAGATAAAGGCCTTAAAAGCACTAGCTCTTGCTGAGATTACGAATAATTACCTGGGGAAGTAGTTTTCAAATGCTTTCAGGTTCTTGGGCCCAGTTTCTGCAAGTTCTGCTTTCTCTAGTGGAAGAATTTGCATTTGTAACAGGCATGGAGACTGTTGCCTTGTTCCTCAGATCTAGAAACACAATTGGTAAAATAGTATTTTAAGTATTCCTTCCAATGGAATATGATGTTTGCATTTTGTTGGTATTTTTTTCCTCTTAGTATCTTGTAATAAGTTAAATATTGGCCAAAGGTAGAGAGATGTGATAAAAAATGAAAGTGTCAGTGGTGAGTCTTTATTTTTTTTCTGAGGAATGGTTGAAATAAATGAAGATACATAGAGAAGCAAAGAATTCTGAATAAGTACCAAATGTCATCAAATACCATGTTTAAATGAACTCCTACTAAATAGGGATTAGATGTTTTCTTCCTGTGTTTTGTTAAGAAAACAACTGAAGATCAATGAGTAGAAGTAAAGAATAGACTCTTCAGATATATGGATTTCTAATAGTGCAGCTGCTCCAGCTGGACTCACTCAAACAAAATGAGTTCTAAATTCCCAGGGATGTGCAAACATTGAGTAAACAATAAACTGTCAAGATTAAGTAGTAAAAGCTCATCGATAATTCCTGTTCCCATACTGCATTTGTCTCCTTTGGATTCAGAAGGACACTGGGCCTCCCCCAAATAAAAGGAGAATAGTGCCCCTCCCATTCACATCCAGAGGCATACATCTACTGCATAGGAGTTTCTTTCATTTTCCTCTTTATAAATTGTTTTGTCTTGTTCTAAATTCACTAAAGAATGATGATTTTCAGAAGTGTAACAATATCAGATGGAGGCATAGTTATGTAGTAGTACAATACAAATTAAGCTAATTAAAAGATATAAAAATAGGAAGACTTGCAAAAATGACAATACTTATTTTTATTGGGGATGTAGATAAAATAGTACTCTAAAAACTCCTAGAGTAAATATGTATCATTGTTTCTTTAATTTTTAAGCAATCATAAAGAGTGTATTACAATGTAAAGTACATATATTCTTTGATAAAGCAATACTTTATTTCTAGAAATGTATGTTATAGAAACCAAAGAGTTACTAGTAGAGATCTATAGATAAATAATTTTCTTGCGTTAGATATTGGAAAAACCAAAGATGATAAATTGGTTACTCAAATTATGGTACATCTATACCATGGATATTCATGAATGAAACCATTAGATACACCCCTTCATAAAACTATCAGATCTCATGAGACTTATTCACTATCAAGAGCACAGCATGAGAAAAACCTATCCCCATGATTCAATTACTTACCACCAGGTCCCTCCCATGACATGTGGGGATTATGGGAGCTACAATTCAAGATGAGATTTGAGTGGGGACACAGCCAAACCATATTATTTATCTTCACAAATTATATAATTTTACACCTAGGAAACCCCATAGTAGAGACCAAAAGGCTCCTAGGCCTAATAACTTCAGCAAAGCAAAATATAAAATGAATGTACCAAAATCAGTAGCATTTCTATACACCAATAGGATCCAAGCTAAGAGCAAAATCAAAAATGAAAATCCCATTCACTATAACCATACAAACACAAAAATACTTAGGAATACAGCTAACCAGGGAGATGAAACATCTCTACAATATATAAAACATGGCTGAAATAAATCAGAGATGGGATAAACAAATGGAAAAACATTCCATGTTCTTGGATAGAGAGAATCAGTATTTTTAAAATGGCCAAACTGCCCAAAGCAATTTCACAGATTCAATGCTATTTCTATCAAACTACCAATGACAGTTTTCACGGAATTAGAATAAACTATTTCAAATGTCATATAGAACCAAAACCAAAGCCCAAATAACCAAAGCAATCCTAAATATAAAACAAAACAAACATCAAAAAAAAAAAAAGATGAAAACTTTATGATACCTAACTTTAAACTATGTTATAGGGCTACAATAACCAAAGCAGCATGGTACTGGTGCAAAAACAGACACATAGACTAACGCAACAGGTTAGAGGTCCCAGAAATAAAGCTATAAATCTACAACCATCTGATCTTTGACAAAACTGACAAAAAGAAGCAACAGGTAAAACATTACCTATTCAACAAATGCCGCTGGGATAACTGGCTAATCATATGCAGAAGATTTAAACTAGATCCTTTCATTTCACCATATACAAAAATCAACTCAGGATGGATTAAAGACCTAAATGGAAAACCTCAAACTACAAAAACTCTAGAAGAAAATCTAGGAAATATCACCTTGGACATAGGCCCTGACAAAGATTTTATGACAAAGTTTTCAAAAGCATTTGCAACAGAAACAAAAATTGACAAACGGGACCCAATTAAACTAAGGAGCTTCAGCACAAAAAAAGAAATTATCAACCGAGTAAACAGACAATCTGCAAAATGGGAGACTATATTTGCAAATTTTACATCCCACTAAGGTCTAATATCAAGAATCTATAAAGAACTTTAACAAATTAACAAACAAAGAGTAAACAACCCTATCCAAAAATGTGCAAAGAACATGAAGAGACACTTCTCAAAGGAAGACATATAAGTGGCCAACAAGCGTAAGAAAAAAAAAATGCTTATCTCAAATTATTAGAGAAATGCAAGTCAAAAGCACAATGAGATATTATCTCATACCAGTCAGAATGGCTATTATTGAAAAGGCAAAAATAACATTTTGGTGAAACTCTGCAGAAAAGGAAACACTTATACACTGCTAGTAGGAATATACATTAGTTTAGCCACAGCATAATGAAATCTGGAGATTTCTCAAAGAACTTCTTCAAATAACACACATACGTTCATTGCAGTACTGTTCACAGCAGCAAAGATGTGGACCCAACCTTGATGCTGATTAATGGTGGACTGCATGAAGAAAATGTGGTAGTATATACCAAGGAATATTATGCAGCCATTAAAAAAGAACAAAAGCATGTCATTTGCAGGAACATGGATAGAGCCAGAGGCCATAATCCTAAGTCAATTAACACAGAACAGAAAACCAAATATTGCATATTCTCACTGATAAGTAGGAGCTAAACATTGAGAGCACTTGGACAAAAAGAAGAGAATAGACACAAGTGACTGCGGGAGGATGGAGGGTGGGAGGAGAGTGAGAACTGAAAAACTACCTATCAGATACTATGCGTATTACCTGGGTGATGAAATAATCTGTACACAAAACTCCTGTGACATGCAATTTACCCATGTAGCAAACCTCCATATGTACTCTTTGAACCTAAAATAAAAAATGAAAAGAAAAAAAATGCCATTAGAAAGAATTGATTAGAATTATAGCTGTTTATTGAAAGGAATGTTTATCAGGTATTGAGAAAACAAGGTAAAGAAAAATGTGTATGACATGTTTTAATTTTTGTAAGTCATGATTCAAACATGTGCACATATTTTAAAATTTAGGTTTGTATGTTTACCCGTGTATGCATATATAGCTAATGCATTTTTGGATATACCTAAGTATAGAGACAAGTATGGAATATGTTAACCTGCTTTACCTAGAAGGGTAGTGATAAAGAGACAAAGGAAAGAGGAAGGAAGCAGGCAATTAAAAAGCAAAATAAATGCTAGCCTCATTAAGTAAAGAGTGTGTATTACATGGTTATATAACTGACTACTGTGTAAAATTACATATGTGTAACGAAAATTTATAAAATCTTTTCCTGAATAATGAGGGGAAATGCTTTACGTATAGTTTATTAGCCTAGTTTTACAACCTAAGTGACAAATATTATTTGAGTAAAAAGTCAGCAAATACAGAGCTGGATTCAGCTCAATAGTGTATTTGCTTGTTCCTTTATTTATTCAAAACCTTTCTAATTCCAGCTCTGATTTAATGAAACTTGCAATGAAAAATGTAGCATAGCCTGGAAAATAATTGAGGAAATTACAGAATAGGGGGTTTAGACACATTTTAAACATTCTTTGGTAAACAATGGCAAAAAACACACGTTGGTTATCTGACAAGTCACTCTTGACTGAAGGGTCTATGCATCCAAGCAGAACATCATCCATATTCTTATTGAGTTGAGTCTCCTGATGGATTTACCTCATTTATCTCTATGACAGAGCAAAGTGATTTCTTTCACTTGGACAAACATTAAGGCATTGTTGAATATTGTCAAACTCAGTAAGTCAATGATAATTTTGTACAAAAAAAAAAACCACATCTTCATTTTAATTGAATTCTAGCATAGGACTCACAGAAAAATGTCTACAGGATAAGAGCTTAATTGCTTCAATCTTTCCATTTTTGGTTTTGTTTAATTTAACACTTGAGTAAACAACCCAGTGGTAACACACTATTATAGACAGATTTAGCTCCTTTTAGGTCATTTACAGGTTTTCACTAAATATCACAAATTAAGGAGTTCAATATGGGTCAGGATACATTATTTCTGAAGCCATCTATGTGGATTCTGATATTTCATGTATCACTAAATCTATCAAGTAATAATTGTTTCCCTGGAGCTGATAGACATTAGAACATTTTTAAAAGTGGCTCTGCCTGTAGTAATGTGGTTTTTAGCTTAAAAATTTCAGACAGAAATGAATGGGTCTCTTAAGGCAGTCAGAGGATGTACCTTCACCTCTAAATTCCACCCACTTTCCAATTACTGCAACAGGCCTGCAAGCTCTTCCTTAGAAAAGAACTTCTCTGGCTTTTACTATAACCTCTTCTTGCAGAAGTTTATAACTCAACTGCAAAAATCCTCTCAAGGTGAAACATGTCATGTAGTGTTCCAGACCTGGTGTAGATTTAAAAAATACAGTCTCTGAGACTTCGATAGAAGACATTTACCTGAAGGAAACAAACAAAGAAAACAAACTTAAGTCTTCTCAGTTGGGAGGTCAGTAATGTACCTCCCAAACCAAATATTAATTTAATATCCAAAATGTTGATTTTTCTTATAACTTGAATCCTTCCTTCCCTCCCTTCTTCCCTTTCTTCTATTTTTTTCCTTTCTAACATTTATCAGGCATTCATTGAGTTCCTTCTATGTGTCAGGTACTGAGCTAGTTACTAGATATTTTGGTTTCCTGTTACTGTTGTAACAAATTAGCACAAAATTTGTGGCTTAAAATAACAAACATTTATTTTCTTGCAGTTCTAGAGGCCAAAAATCCAAACTAAGTCTTACATAGCTAAATCAAGGTGCTGGCAGAGCTGCGCTCCCATGGGAATAATTTATTTTCTGTTACCCTTCCTAGATTCTAGTGGCTGTCGGCATTCCTTGGCTATGGACCTATCACTCTACCTCTGGTCGTATTATCTTCTCCTCTTTTGTGTCAATTTTCCCTCTGCTTACTCTTTTAAGGTCAATTATGACTGCACTTAAGGGCCCACTCATAATCCAGAATAATCTTCCCAACTCAAAATCCCCAATAATCTCCACAAAGTTCCTTTCCACATAGAAGGTAACATTCATAGATTTCAGCAATTAGGATCTGAATATCTTTACAGATCAATATTCAGCCTACCATATTGGAGATACACAAAATATCTAACATGCATCTACCTTCATAGAAGCTCATCCGAGAGACACATAAGATTACCAAAATCTTGGAAAATGTGTGAGACACATGCTCTGAGAGCATAAGTATTTTGTTGGTAAAAAGATGATTAAGAATTAACTCCTTCCCAACTATATTAATTTAGGTTCCAGCTTGAACAGGAATCAAGGCCTGCTTGAGAATATGATAAAAATAAATTAAAATTTAGTAAAAATGGAGATGACTTTCTGTGCCTGTGGTAGGCTAAATAATGACCCCAAAAGTTATCCAGGTCCTGATCCATAGATCCTGTGAACATTGCACTATATGAAAATGTAGCCTTTACAGCTGTGATTAAACAAAGGATTTTCAGAGAAAAAAAAATATCCTGGATCATCTGAGCCAGCCTTAAGTGAAATCACAAGTGTCCTTATAAGAGGGAGACAGGGAGATTTGAAGGCAGATTAGAGGAAGGTGAAGTCATGATGGAAAAAGAAGATGCAAAACCGTTGGCTTCGAAGATGAGGGAAGGAATCATAAACCGAGGACTGCATGGTGGTTGCTCTGGAAGTTGGATAAGGCTAAGAACAGGATTCTTTCCTGGAGCCCCTGGCTGGAGCACAGCCCTGCTAACACCTATACTTTAGCCCAGTGAAACTGATTTTGAACTTCTGTCTGCCAAAACTATAAGTGAAATAAAAAAGGTGTATTGTTTCAAGCCACCCTAGTTTTGTTAATTTATTAAGGCAGTCATAGGAAACTAAGGCAATATTTTAAAGGCCTCAATGCTTTCTGCAATCTGATGAAGCTGGAAGAGCACTGGGCTGAGAGATGGGAGACGAAATTGCCACTTACCATAAGCAACTACCTTTATTTTATTGTTTATTTATTTGTTCATTTTTTGAGATAGGGTTTCGTTCTATCACCTGGGCTGGCATGCAATGGCATAATCTTGGCTCGCTGTAACCTGCCCATCCCAGGTTCCAGTAATTCTGGCGCCTCAGCCTCCCGACTAGCTGGGATGACAGGCATGCACCACCATGCCTGGCTAATTTTTGTATTTTGAGTAGAGACAGGGTTTCACCATGTTGGCCAGTGTGGTCTTGAACTCCTGGTCTCAAGTGATCTGCCAGTCTTGCCTCCCATAGGGCTGAGATTACAGGTGTGAGCCACCATGCTCGACCCAACCGTCTTCATCTGGAGCCCAGGTCTTCTATCTGCAGGATGGCTGCTGGGAGGTTTTCCTTCATGTTCTCATGTTATTTACCTAAAAGAAGTTTCATATAATCCTACACATTCTAAATCTCCAAATATTCAATCAGAAAATGTCAAATAAGGAAAATGACATTGATATGGGTATTCCTGAATGGAATTCTGGATCAGCAGGAGGATACAAGACAATTTGTACAGAATAGAGTAGATGTTATCATTATTGTGCTTGTTCTTTATCAAAATCCAATCGGAAATATGCACTGAATTTTTTCACTTCTCATTAGACTTCATTCTGGAACAGCTGCTCAGCATGCCTTTGTTTTTCATGACTTCAAACATTTAAAGAGCACTGCCCAGTTGTTTTGTATGGTGCCTCAGACTGGGCTAGTCTGACTCCTTTCTCAGGAGTACATCTAGGTGACATATTTTTAACAGAATCCCACAGAAGTGATGTTGTATCCTTAGCAGTGCATCATGTAGAATGCACACATTGTCAGCTTATCCCATTTAGGGGATTTAGGTGAATGGTATATAAAAATTATATACATATATATATCTATATATATATATCTGTATACATATATATATCTATATTAATTGCAGTTGTTATAAGTCTAAATAATAAAAGTTTAAAAGTTCATACTCTTAAGCAATAGGATATCAATTAATTTATATAGCTTTATTGTCAAACATATTATGTAAAACATTGAAAGAGTTAATGTCTCCCTAAAGTAGCCTATATATCAGGGTCATAAAGTCTTAAAGAGAGAAACAATGAAGATCTTAAAGGAGCACAGCGTGATAGGTAACATTCAGGGCTCCTCCTACTGGGCCAGAACAGTGGCTGATTTGGTCTCTGTTACTTAGCAGCACTATGATTGTGGACAGTATATTTCAGTGATGGCAATTAGTCTACATTTATTGATAATTACTGTGTTTCATGAGATGTTTTAAGAGGTGCATATTTTTCCATTTAATCTCTACACTACAAATTAATTTTATATTAGTATTACCTACATTTTACAGGTCAGGTAACGGTTGCATAAAGAGTTAAGTCACTTCCTATGACTTAGGAATAGGAAGGTATTGAAGGTAATACCTTCAATATAGCTAGAAGATAATGAAGCCAGAATTTAAACCCATTCTGCACCCAGTCCTGAATTAATCACCAGTATGATACTGCCTTCCTAAAATTGCTAACCACTGTTTTCTCACATGGAAAATGAAGATAGTAATCATACCTGTGTTATAGCTATCTGTGATTTAATAAAGGAGGCATTTAAATTTATGAGTCATGTTAGGCATGTAATAAATGTAAGTTTTATTATCTCATAGTTGTCATTGTACCCTGATGTTATTGGTGGGAGGAGAAAAGGCTCAGGGAATTTAAATAATTGCCTAAAGTAGCATCATGAGAAAATACAGATTAAAAACTGAAGCCACTGATTCATTCTGTGGCTCTTTCCACATCTCCTGAAAAGTGATTGTTATGTTAAAAATCAATGGGCGGATCCCATTATAATGATGCATAAATTAAAGACATTATTTACTCATAAACTCATTAGGGATCACTCATAGCTGCAGCTCACTAAAAAGAGGATATAGAAACCCTATGTTCCCGGGAGCAGATGCAGAGTACCTATTAGCAGCCTTACTTCTGGAAAAAGTTATATGCTTTCTTGATCACTCACCAACTGGCCCACTCCAAGAGCTCTGAATCATCAACCACTTTTAAGAAAGTGACAAGTCAACTCTTCATACCCTGGTAAGAAATGAGTAATAGCCCCATCACGAGAAGTAATTAGTGACTTTACACAAGACATTTCCAATGTCTCAGCCTCTATCTAAAATCACAAAATGAAGGATTTGGACTAGAGAAATTCTAATATTCCCCTAAGTTTAATTATTTTATGATATTCTGAAATGTTTGATTATTAATTTTCTCATTAGTGTGGGTTTTTGGAGCAGGCGTTGAGGAATCAATAGACTAATAATCTCGTGCTTGGTACAGTGTTAAATATTCATGTTCATTGTAAATTACATAGCATTATCCACCAAAGGTCTGAGGCTTGAAACACACTTTTTCCTGGGCTTGCTTGTCATTTGGCTGATTTCTTATTGAAATGTGCATACTTAAGCTTTATCTGCATATTTGCTCAAAAATCCAAATCCTCTGCACTGCGGGGTCTCAAATGTGTGGACCCTGTACTCCATAAAATGAAGATATGTGTGTACAAACTCTCTGTGCTTTTCATCTACCCTTTATTCGTCCATGGTAATATCAAAGGACACAAGAAGTTAACATCAGTCTTTGGTAATGCACTGATTTTTTAAAAATGTTATTGCTTTTATATGCAAAGGTTTTCCAAAGACCCCAGAAAGAATGAATGCTGCCAACTTTTCCACCATATGTACATTTTAACATCAAGATAGGAAAAAAAAAAAAAGCCGACATATGATGGAATCAATGAGAACATGTGCCTCTGTCTTCTTATCCCAGCCTGTTTTCAAGTTGTATTAACTTAAAACCAAGATCAAAGTGATAATACCATGATCCAAAATAAACTGAGTTGCTTAAGACATTTTAAAGCAAGTTATTGTTTTGTTCTTTAGCAAATTAACTTAGTCAATAGTTCAAACTTGGATTTTCTTTTGAGAAACATTCTGAAACATTAAACAGCAGTATCTTTCACAAGTTAAATTTCTTGGTTTTTTAATGGAATTTTTAGTGCCATTTTTTTCTAGTTCACTTTATGAAGTGGGGCCTAGTCAACAGTAGATCTTCTAAGACTTTTTCGTTTATTTGGGAAAGAGTATAAATGATCATTTTTTTAAATCATAGAATCACAGATGTCATATTGCCTGCACAGAATGCTCCATGAGCCCAGGTACTGGGAGACAGGCAGGGTTGGATTCAAAGGAAAGGCAACAATCTTTTGCCCAAGTTGCTGCCATCCAAGTAGGGAGAGAAGAGATGCACATAAATTGATTGAATGCAGTAGGCACCACGTCACATAGCTTGAGAGATTCATAGAGCATTTTGAGAGTTCAGAGGAAACTAAGACTGTTTCCAGGTGGCAGATGAGGAAAAATTTTGCACGTAGGTTAGCATTTAGGCTGGAACTTGGAATATATTATCAAATGTGGACATGGAAAAATTCAGGATAAGGACACTTGAGAAAGAATGGCTAGCTATAGAAGAGGCACAAATAGATGGCTCCATTTGTAGGGTATGGTTTCAAATTTGGGGATCATTTAGTTTCATTAGAATGTGAAGCATGTAAAGAGGAATTCTAGGAAATTCTAGGACAAAAAGGATAATTAAGTATGTGGGAGGCATTACTTAGGAAGTAAGTGGTTAGCAGGAATAACATCTAACCCAAAATTTTATTCTCACCCCGCTGGCACTCAGTTGGATTTATCAGATAGGAAATAAGGAAGGAGAACATGTAGAAGCATAAAAGAAATGGAAGAGATAAGCAAGATGTACAGTTGGGCTACCTTAATTTTTTTCCCCCTTACAGCAAACTTCTTAATAAAACACAGGAGAAGCAGGAATGTCTTTTTAATACTCTTCAAGGTAAAAAGAGTATAGAAAAGAAAAAAGCAAATTCTGGAATTGTGATTACTTGCAAACCAACGTCAGTAGAATTGCTTGGAGTGTCAAGTTTTTCTTTTTGAAAGACGCCCAATGAAATAAAAAGTTGGAATGCAATTTCTAGAGAATAGGTTTTGTGAACTCTGTCATCACTTCATTTTGCCTCTATGCAAAGAAAATTGTATCTTATGTTCCAAGTCACAGTACATTTGTCCTCAGATAGTTTTACGCGTAGTCACCACTACCAATTTTCTGTCCAAATATTTATATTATCTGTGGGTCTATTTCACAAACTAACAAAAATTCTTAGGCTGAAGGAAATAAATTTTTGTGCATTTAATACATACTTTGGCTTCCTTACCAAATTCAAATGCTGCTTGCAAGCTGTATGACATTGCAATATTATGTCAGTCCTATAATTTGAAAGATCTGTTTGAGAATATCAACTATAATTGCTTTGTTCATCAAATATTTGGGGAGGTTCAGTTTGGAGAATGTTGATTTGAGATTTAACTTTCAGTATATTGGAGAGCTGAACAAAAAAACTATTGTTTCTTGCTCTCTTTCTCTCTGTCTCTTTTTTTTTCTACTTTGTTGTAGAGCCATCCATGTTTATATTGCTTTTCCTATGGGGAATGATTTATTTCAGGCTAACTTGTGATGGATATGTTTTCCATGATTAAAATGAGTACTTTTTAACCTTAGGCTATGGCAGATGGGTGTATAAATCTGAAGCAGAAACTAAGCCAAGGATCGACTTGTTTGTTTTTTAATCCTTTCTTTCCCCAATGATTTTTAAAAATGAAAATGAAAATCTGAGTATTTTTTTTTAAGAACTCTGGATGGGATTCTTCAAACTTCTTGATTCCAAAGCCCAGTGTTTTCATTTTGACAATGACAATAGCCGAATTAACTCAAGGGTGTTTCTTAGCTGGACTATTTCATTCTAATGGTTGTGTGCTGTTCAAGTACTAATTATTATAATCCTGGACATGTATCTCTTCTTAGCAATGCCAGGAGGAACTCTTCTATTTGCAAAATTATAAGAACAACTAGAAATAATTAAAAGCAATCTTTATGTTCATTTAGGATATTGGTCTGTGTTCTCCCTTGTATATAATTTCTTTTACTGGTTTGTGATCATGGTTATATGAATATAGTATGTGATGGTACTTGGATAATAAAAAAGCATATTGTATAAAATGGAAGGTCTTTGTTCATTAATAACAAAACATGAAATGAGATGAGCTAAACTCACATTATAGAACAGTAGTGTACATAGTTTTAAGCCCTAGTTTAAGTAGAGACTCATATAACAAATTAATGTATATATAAGAATCACAGAAATGTAATTCCAAGTTTAAATTTGTATTTCTCTTATATACTAATTAACAGTGGATAGAGAAATGCCTCTTGTATGATTTGGCTTGAATCTCTTTGCACTTCTGCTGTATGGTTCTGAATATTATTGATTTTAACCTACATGATCTATTTTTTCATCACATTCTGCTGTATGACCAATCACCACTGTTACTGATATCTCATTCTAATTGCTGTGACTTCGCTGACTTCTTGTTATTTCTCAGGGTTTAGGAATATGCATATGGAGGTCTCTGCCTATGATGCATTTCTCCTGCCCTGGGTCTCTTGATTCAGCTCTGGATTTCTTGTTCAGTGAGTGTTGGTATAAATCTTTTCAAATACATTGAAATGGTAAAAGGTTCTCTGCCATTTGGGGGTTGGAATTTAACATTATCATGGTGGGATATAGACAGATAAACAAAGATTATCTTCTGACTGAGAATTACACTTACGACCCTTGATCTTTCAAAAACCCTTTCTTCTCTGCTTACTTCCTGAATTGTCATTACCTGAGTTGTGGAAAGCTACATGGGGGAACAGGAGGAGTAATGTTGCTGGATTTAGCAAATAAGAACACCTAGGAAGGGCACAGAGAAGAGTTTGTTTTGTTGTGTGTCTGAGCTATCAGATGTCCAACTGAAAATGCTGAATAGAAATGAGATATCTAAGTCTAGTTGGGGAAAGTTTCTAATTGAATTAGGAGCCATTGGAATATAGATATTCAAAGACTAAATCATGAAAGGGCAATCGAACACCGAGAGTGAATACAGATGAGAGAACCAAAAATTAGCCCTGGGCAATGACAACGTGAAAGATTTTGAATATACTTAATTAGTTTAAATATTCACATTGGTGGAAAAAACCTTATTTTTGGGTTTTTTTCATTGGAAAATTGGGAAAATAGGGGATCGACTTTATTTGGATTTGTCTTATATGTAGAGATATGTGATAGTACCTAGCTAATCAGTGTTTTGTGAAGGGGGCTGGGCACCGAAGGCAGCCTTTAGCATGCCTGAACCTGCCTGATAATGAGCTGGATCATAATAGGTTTTTATTGTATACCTGGTGCTTATTCATACTCTACAGGAAAGGGAAGGCTGTCTTTACTAACTGGGACTTTAAGTAATTTTTCTGATTTTGATGCTTGAAAATCATCTTTCTCTTATTATTCATTCAGTAGTTTGTCTCCGGCTGAAGGGAAATGTCTTGGCAAGTGTGAATGTGCTTCCAATTTTCTTTCTTGTTAATTCCTTTCACATGATAAATTGCAGGGAACTGTACTGAAATCTCTTGAAATTGAAAAGTCAGCTTACACGAATGCTTAGGAGCAAAGGTTTTAAACATAGTAAGTCTGTAGATATTCAGCTGTGAGAATTTTCAGAAACATTTGTAGTTGAATGCTACCTTTTATGGATACCTATAGATTAATTTTTATACTTTTCACGAGTTCTTAATTTAGGTCGTCAATTTGAGTTATCTAAAATGATTGTAAAACTCTCCAAAATTACTTAAAATAGTTAATGTTTTTTTGAAAATAAGGTCATTCATAAGATAACCTTTCCTTAAGAATGAAGCAAATCAAAATGAAGAAATATCTTTTGGTTTCCCCCTTATTTCCATCTACACAAAGACAACATCTATTTCCAGCCTGGCCTCCAAGGCCTTCTTTGCTGCTTGGTCATAATAGAGGTCCTTGAGCTATTTACTTATTTAGTTAGTTATTTTGAGAAAGGGTCTCGCTCTGTCCCCCAGCCTGTAGTGCAGTGGTATGATCATGGCTCATTATAGCCTCGAACTCCTGGGCTCAAGTATGGGAAATACGGCAGATACTGCAACTGAGGGCCAAATTTCTATATTACTAATAATGGAAAAACTGGAACTGTGTTTTTTCTGATGAAATACTCTGGGGATAACACAACATCTCCTAAAAAGCATCTTTGCTGAAAATGTTGAAAATCTAAACATAGAGAAACATCAGACAAGTACATATTGTGGGACACTAACAATACACATGGCTTGTCTTTCTAAAAAACATCAATGATATAAAAACAGGAAGAGTATTTTATATTAAAAAAGAAAAAAAATCCAAAGACTTGATCAGCTCCTAGATTTAAAAATTTGTACATACATTTTTTAGTAACTATATCATTGTATTAATGTTAGATTTCTTGGTTTTGAATATAGTGTTATAGTTATGTAAGAACATGTTCTTAATTTTAGGAGATATAGGGGTAGAGTAGAAATATATCTGCAACTTTCACAAAATTTTATATACATACATACTAACATACATACAGATACAGAGGCTATCTAAAGAAAATTTAGTAAAATGTAAATAATTGGTGAATTTACAATACTAGTATGGGCACATAAGCATTGTGCTACTCTTTCAACTTTAGTGTAAGTTTAAGTTTCATCAAAAAAATCTGGGGGATAAATTATATATACAGTTGACTGTTGAACAACATGGTTTTTGAACCACGCAGGACCTCTTATCCACGGATTGTTTTTAATAAAAGTCATGCCAAAGTATGCCTGCCCCTCCTACTCCCTTCCACCTCCTCCACTTGCTTTACCTATTCTGTCTTTGCCACCTCTGAGACAGTGAGACCATCCACACCTCTTACTCCTCCTCAGGCTAGTCAACATTAACACAAGGAAAATGAAGACCTTTATAATGGTCTACTTCCACTTAATGAACAGTAAATGTATTTTCACCTCATTATAGTTTTCTTCATAACATTTTCTTTTCTCTAACTTACTCTATTGTAAGAATGAAGTATATAAAACATAGAACATTAAAAGTATGTGTTTACTACTTGTGTTATGAGTAAGCACAGTCAAAAATCTTGCATGTAATTGTTAAGTTTTGGGGGAGTAAGAGATTACATGCAAGATTTTTGACTGCGTGAAGACTCAGCATCCCTAACTCTCATATTGTTCAAGGATCAACCATATTTGAAAGAAAAATAAATGGAACTGGAAAATATACTTTTCATCATAAATAATCCCAATTTAAGAGGAGTACTTTTAATTGGTATCTGTAATTATGCATATATTAATAGCTTATTTTTTATATAGTTTGGTGCACTTTGTCAAGCACTAATATATCTTACTTGCTTAGTATCCAAAAACTCCAATGGTGTCATATTGAGTAATTTTTACAACTAATCTTCACTTTCTACAGTTGGAAAAGTTGAGTCACTGAATTTAAAAGTCTTGCCAGATATGAGACTGCTGCAGTCACATCACAATGTTCAGTGGTGAAATCTTGTTTGTTACTGTCATTCCCATTCCTTTTCGTTTAGAATCAGAATAAAGTTGTATTTCAAATATCTAAAAAAAATAAAAATAAAAAATAAAAAAAAATAATAATAAAAAAAAAGTCTTGCCCATGATTTTATAAGTTAAAAAATATGGGAAAGCTCAACTCAAACTCAGGTTAACCAACTCTAAGTGTCCTTGCATTTCTATACTGGATTCATTGCATGTGCATTTTTGTGAGTGTATTAGTCTACTCTCACACTGCTAATAAAGACATACCTGAGACTCAGTAGGAAAGAGGAAAGAAGTTTAATTGACTCACAGTTCCACGTGGCTGGGGAAGCTTCACAAGCATGGTGGGAGGTAAATGAGGAGCAAAGTCAAGTCTTACATGGTAGCAGGTAAGAGAGCTCTTGCAGGGGAACTCCCACTTAAAAACTATCAGATCTCATGAGTTTTATTCACTACCACAAAGCAGCATGGGGGAAACTGCTCTCATGATTCAATTATCTCCACGTGGCCCCACTCTTGACACGTGGGGATTATAACAATTCAAGGTGAGATTTGGGTCGGGACACAGTCAAACCATATCAGTGAGTGTACGTGTTTTTCCAACAATTAAAAAATCTTTAAAATTTTGTGGCTGGTTCTGGCTTTGGTAGAAACATCATAGAGTTAATGACATAAAAATTGTAGACTCCATTTTTATATTGAGAGAGAAATATCTAGCATTTCCCATTACCATGCCACAGATGAGTGAGATTGGGATCATAGGGCATAGAGTAGTATTGTTTTAAGAAAATGTTATTCCTGCAACTTGTATGTATTTGTTTAATACTGGCCTAAAACTCCTGTTTTCATTTACCCATTTTGCCCTTGAAATAGTTATAATTTTAATTCAAATATTCAAACTGTTATAGCTTTTGATCATTTCATGAGTCTTTTCCTTTTGACATTTGAAAAACGTAAAGTTAAATTAAATAAGAAAACCTTTTTTAGTTTTGGAAACTAGAAAAGAAACTTACATTTACCCCATACACTGCAAGTCAAAGAGGTTTTAGGAGCAACTTTCCTAAAGTTGCATTTATTATGATTTGTTTTATAGTTCATTTAATGATGAGATGATAGACATATTCATCATATGAAGTAGTTGCTATTAACTTAAATTTTTTTCATTAGTTTCTTCTGACATTTTTCACTACTTTGGCAGATTTAACCAAACAATGCCAAATGAGTTACTGTACAAGTTAAGTGTTTTATGGAACCAAGTAAAGCAGGCCTTGAGATGTGTTTTTTCACTTTATACTTGCATGATTATACATCAGGACTTCAACTCATATAGTTTATAACTGGTTCTTTAATTATATACATAATTTCTAGGCTTAATATGCAAGATTCAAAGTTATAAGCTGATTCACATAGATGCTCTGTGGATGTTGCTTTGCTGTCCCATGACTTCAGGGAAATGGCTTTTTCTGCCATTGCTGCTTTCACTTAGATGAAACAGCCATTAAAGGGCTTGCTTCGTTTGCTGACGTGCCATATTCATTTCTTTCCTCATCTCTTCATGAAGTGTTCTTTGAACATTTAAAAACAAAAGACTGCATTTTGAAGAAGTTTAAGGAAGGAGGCCAGTTCTCCTTAGAACTGGTAATTCTGAAGGTCTGGGCTTTTGATGTTTTCTGGGTTACTAATAAGTAATTTTGACACCTTGGCTATTTTAAGAGGGCTATTTAAATCCCTCTTAAAGGAGCCAAGTCCATTAATGTAACATAGAGATCACCTGTGTGTGTTGTATGGAAAAAGCAGAAGAAGCTGCTAGAGAGCATTTTCCTGACAATCTCATAAATTAAGTCTTATCAGAACAATTGCTCTTTTCTTTTGGTGATCCAGTATCCAAAGGCCCAGGAATACTCCAAAAGTGGGAATCCTGTAGCAGTAAGAGAATGTAATAGAAAAATCAACAAAGGATCCTAAGTTATAATTTGTAAAAGGGGGAAAATAGGTAAACAAGCAAATGGAAAAATATGTGACCACACTATAATTTGTCATACATATGTAAATTTTCAGAAAAATAAATGTATTCATCTATGCTTTCAGCAACATTTTTGAAAAAGTAACTATTTTTTCTGGTCTTCAATGAAATTAACACTACTATACATTGCTTCTTTGCTGGGCAATTATTTGGAAAATAAGAAGAACCTTTAAAATGTGTATCTCCCTTAACCTCAAATTGGATTTATTATTTTTATACTAAGTATGTAATCTAGAATAGCATAAAAGCTTTTTGCCAAAGATGTTTATCTCATAATTTTTTCACTATTACAAAATAATAGCATTCAATAGTTAAACCATTTGTTGGAATGTTATACTGTGATTTAAAAAGATAAATTTTAAAATGGCCAAAATATTTGAACATCAATTTACACAAAAATGAATAACACATATATGAAAATGTGCTCAACCTATGTGTTGTTCAGAGAAATAAGATAAAAATACAGAGTACTATTTTTACTCTATTATATTTTCAAAGACTATAAAACAGAATATAATATGTAGCATTTTTAAGACCATAGGAAACATGATACTCTGTAGATTATAGATTGAAGAATAAATTGGTACAACATTTTTAGAGTGTGACTTGTCAGTACCTATCAACTAAAAAATAGGTAAAACTGCTGACCAGAAAATTCTACTTTAAAGTTAACTCTCATACAAACACACTCAGAAGAGTAGACAAGAATGTCTGTTGCAGCCTTGAAACATAAAAATATTGGAGAGAACTTAAATGTCCATTAGCACATCAATTATAATTTAAACATAGTGAGGAATATTGCATATTCAATAGACTAAGCCATTTCGCTTACCAAAATTGAAGAATGTCCATTATATGTTATTGAGTCTAAAAGCAAATTGCAAGTCAACATATTGAGTATGATCCTGTATTTGCGTTCTCTCTCAATCCTAGCTACTGACCCACCTATCTTTTTGCCCATTCTTATCTGAGAATCTGGCAACATACACAAAGAATTAGAAAGATTAAGAAGTGAAAGATTTCACATTGTAATTCTGTACTTCTTATTCTCACTTGTACATATATAAATTTGTGATAAGAATGAAAGAAAAAAGCTATTCACATTCTGATGAGAAATTTATGATATATTGAAAGCTCATATTGTTAAGTTTATATAGAGAAGAATGAAAAATTGCTAAGTATATGTAGAAGAATACACAAATCTATATTGTATTAAGCCTGAAACTACATAAAACAAACAAATAAAACTATAAGCATGAAACCATACAGAAGAATATATGCCTGAATACTAAATGTGCTTATTTTGGGGACATGAGATTTGGAAATAATAATTATTTTTTCTGTTTGTATTTTCCAAATATTGCATAATGAGTCACTGTACATAACTTTTTTTATATTAAAAAGTATCTAAAATGGTATTTTTAAAGCATTTAATTTACATGAACTGTTGTAAGTATTGCAAGAGTGGGAGATATAATAATTAACATAATCATAGGACACAATCCACAATTTATCAAAACGTCTGTATTCTATAGTGATTGAGAATATTGATTCTGGAGCCAGATTATCTGGCTTTTTTTTTTTTTTTTTGCATCCTAGGAGGATTAAATTATTTAATGTTAATGTATGAGTGTCCTGTGGCTGATATGATAAATTACAATAGACTAGGAGGCTTAACACACTTTTTTTTTCCCATTCTCTTATAGTTCTGGAGATCGGAAGTCCAAGTATATATCAACTGAGTCCAAGTGTGTATCACCTGAAATCAAGGTATCCATCCTCTCTGTAGAGGCTCCAAGGAAGAATCAATCTCTTTGTCTTTTCAGCTCCTACAACTGCATTTCTTGCAGTTCCTTCACTTTTGGCTTTTTCTCTACCTTCAAAGCTAGTAGCACAGCATCTTGCTTCAATCTTTACATTGCCTCTTTCCATGTGAAATCACCTCTTGCCTCATTCTTATGAGAACACCTGTAACTCCATTTAGTGCTCTTCTGGATAAACCAGAATAATCTCCCTATTTCAATATCCTTACTTTAATTACAGCTTCCAGTCCCTTCATTACATAAGGTGATATTCACAGGTTTCAGACATTGGGATGTAAATATCTTCAGGGGCCATTGTTGAGCTTACCACAGTCTGTAAGCAGGAAGGACACTCTGGGCCACTGGAAACGCTAGGTAAACGTAAGCTAGCACTATGTAAAAGTAGTTTGTAATAATGATGATACAAAAGGCCCAATAAAGTACTAGGGAAGTGCATGGGAAGTTAGAGGAGGACGAGTTTACTTCCATCTGAGGATATTACAGGTGGCATAACACAGTTGTAAGCACTGAGGAGAAGAGGTAATATTTGACTTTGCAAAGATGGGGGCAATGCAGATTCAACGTGCTGCATAATTCATAATTCAGCTATTCCTCCTGCCCCTCCTTCTTGTGACGCTCCATCTGCTTTGTATTCAAAAGGACAAGCATAGTATAATCTGTGGACAAGAAATTTAATTTCTTTCTCTTATTGGCTATGTGACTGAGAAAGCTTATTCTCGTTTTTCATTTCCACGCCTCAAACTTCTCTATAGGATAGAGATTGAAGTACCTCTCTTACAGCTTCACAATTAAATAAGGTAATGGTTAGGGGAAATGTTTTGTAAAACGTAACTTAGTCCACATATATTAGCTATACGTTTGTCTCTAAGTAATTATCAAGTATATGGGGACTCCAGTATTCCCAGGAAAAATGAGATAATTATCCTCAGAGCTTGATCAGATTGACGATATACTTTTTTGCAAAAATTCAAACTAAGTCTGAATACAAGTTTAAAAAAAACTATTTTTTTTTGTAACAATTAAATTTAAATACTTTGCTAAAATGATGGAACCACCCAGATGTGAGATTTGAGCAAACAGGTAAAACTCATTTCCAAATTAATCAATAGATTAATTCAATGGAAGTCAACATGAGAATACAATTATGATTTTGAGGGTTGTCCTTGTTTGCTCTCTCTTTATATTTTATGCCTTAATACTACAAGATTTTTGTCAAAACCTAGTCTTCTCCCTCAATTTTTTTCAGATTTAACTTTCAAGTATGTTCTTTCAACAGTCTTCTCCTCCAAGACCTAAACAATTCACTCTGGCAAATTTTTTTAGGAATTAAATGATTTTTTTGACTCAGTAGGTTGTTCCAGATACCCTAAGTCTCTCAGACTATCTCTCTTGAATTGCTAGTAACAAAATTCTGGTTTGCATACACTATTGATTTTGATGAATAAAGAAATTATTTTACCTAGTGTATCTCGTAAGAGGAAATCTATGCAATTATAAACTTTGTGTTACAGTTTCTCTTATTAAGAAAACAATTTTCTGGTTTATCTTTCTGTAGAAGTTAACTTTTCAGCATACCTAGTAGCGTTAATGAAACTCGAGGTGTAATATATGGTGGTTAACCTGCCCCAAAGCACTGCAAGAAGCAAAATCAATCCTTACTTCAACCATGGAGACAGGAGTTCTACATTTTTCCTTTCTTCCTTTTTGTTAGTAAATAATCTGGAAAAGAATTTTGTCATATGATAGGCTTAGATGATGGCATTTTCTTCCTTAGTTGGTAAGAAAGAAATTGACGCTTGTGGTACATTGCTCATAGATGGGGTTCCCTTTGGGTTTACTAATGACTGGGGAAAGAAACATTATAGGCCACAAAAAATAAACGCGGTACCAAGGGACAAGAACTTATTATTTCTCTGATAATAGGTCTTTATGTTTGTGTCCCTTTAAAACAGACAAGTGAGCAGCTCCATCCAGGTTACGCAGAGCAGGAGGTGGTATTTGGTCCTTTACTTGGTTCCACGTGCTCTGAGGAGAAGAGGAAAGAAATCAAGCCTGCCTGTTAGATCTAGGCATTGGTGACAGGCTGTGATGGATCTTTACATTTTAGTTTCTTTTCACAACAATAAAAGCTGTATTATCATCTACTTAAACTATAGAGTAATAAATAGTTGTAACAAACATATTGCATATGAACAGATAGAAATTCATATAATTTGATACAATAAACATTTTGTATCATTTTGAATAATACATAAATTAAACAAAAGGATACATATTAGGCAGTTTATAGATTGAAAACATTTTTATATCTATCATGCCATCTGTTCCTCACAAAAACCTGGGACAATGAAAATCAGCCCATTCTATAAACAAGAAAAGTAAAGACCTGTGAATTAAATCTCCTCAACACCACTCACCCAGCTAGGGTGGCGGAACAGAGTGTGAGCCATGTTTTCCTGGTTTTAAGACAGATCTAACAACTTATCCTTAAAACACAGCTTCCACAGAAAACAAGCCTGGCTAATTCTCATCTCCTTCATGACTGTAGCCCGGTGTGTTATTCTCATTACTAATCGCTACTTTAAGCAGCAGGCAGTATCTTGGGAGGAAAAATGTCTTGATGCCAAGTATGATTTCTAATGTGCATAAGTTTCATAAAGCAAGGGAAAGCTTGCACATGTGTTACGTGGCTGGTGATGAAACAGGGCACTTACTGAGATGGATGTCTTTTTAAACACAGCAGACGCACTGTCTGTGTGTGTATCCGTCCTTATATGAGAGTGTAAATAGCAATGTAAAAAATATGGTCCTTAGAATGGCAAACCCCCAAGCCTCATTAAATGCAAGTTTATGAAATATACTGATGTGCCAATGAACACAAAATATTCATGTATCTCTGATGGAAAGTATCATTCTTTAAAGTATGTTGGGTAAATATGATGCTATAAATCTTGGGTTCCCCTAGTAAGGTTTTTCTAGGGAATTTAGTAGACATGAAGGCAATCTGGCCCATTGTGATTTTATTTGCTTTAGCAAATGGGGCGGGGGGAGATCTCTCCGTTGGTCAAAGCTCTTGGGCACACAATTTTTAAAAAACGAATTACAGTATTATCAGTCTCACAACACACTGACAGGTAGATTAATAAAATGCAAATGCAGTGGCTAAAGAATAACACATTTGATTAGGAAGGTGGGTGGGGGTTGGTGGTTAAGGTCAGGAGAGTGATAAAGGTGCTGGTATGGGCTGTGGGCACTCTCTGTATGGATTCAGAGACTGTAGCTGTGTTTTTCCCCAGTGGCACTGCCTGCTGCAGTTCTTAATGAGTTATTACATCCCGGGCTGTGCAGACAACATGGCACATTAGAAAATATTTTAAAGAAAAATTTGCTGCCTTGCAGAGTTAACATTTTGAAGAGGCTAGAAATGAGCCCCTGAGACTTTTCTTGAGAGGCAGTTAACATGGAAAGACTTCCTGGGAAAAGACAACATGATTTTTATCAATGATCTAAAGGCTGAAAGTCAGCATGCCAACATGCAGAGGGAGGTTACTGCAGTTTTTGCCTCTCGCAGAAAGATTCTTGTGAAGAGGAATAAGTGAGTCTTACTGAGAGGAAAACTGAAATTGGAGTATGCCACAACCCTCCAAAAATGTTGCACTCTGGGTGATTGTTTATCCATTTTAACTTGTTGTTGTTGTTGTTGTTGTTTATAAGGCAGAGTCTCATTCTTGTTGCCCAGGCTGCAGTGCAGTGGCAAGATCTCAGCTCACTGCAACCTCCACCTCTCAGGTTCAAGCAATTCTCCTGCCTCAGCCTCCCAAGTAGCTGGGACTACAGGCACGTACCACCACACTCAGCTAATTTTTGTACTTTTAGTAGAGACCGGGTTTCACCATGTTGGCCAGGATGGTCTGGATCTCTTGATCTAGTGATCTGCCTGCCTCAGCCTCCCAAAGTGCTGGGATTACAGGCATGAGTCACCATGCCCAGCCCATTTTATTATTTTTTTTGGCATTAATGGCAGAAGACACTCTTGGCATGTGTGCATCAATAAAACCATAACGTAAGGGCCAAGAAACAGAGCCTGTGGCTTTTGAGGAATCAGTGTCTCATGGACAAATGTACCCCTGACAAAGAAGGAAGCTGGAGGAATAAAGCGGCACAGAACTCCTGTGATTGTTCTTTTCATGATGTTTTCCATTTTATTCTCTAAGAGTTTTGAAAGGTCAATACTTTGAAGTCAATGTTTTTGAGCAAGAAACTCATGCGGAGAGAATGCAATTGATCCAGATCTCCAAGACTGAAAGTGTCTATGCTGTTCTACTGCAGCCGTAATTCTAGTGTTGATACACTTCCTTCGAATTGTTGTGGTGGTGTCTTTTCCTCTGCTGTCTAGCTCTTCAATTCCTCAGTCACAAGATTAGCTGATAGTGAAGGCAACTCTTGAAGTGTCTCACAACTCATACCCCAGGAAGCAGGCCTGGGAGGTTGCCAGTGGGTTAGACATTGTCTTGAGTATCGCCACCGTTTTCTCATGTTTGGTTGGCATTTTCCAATTTCTGTTACCCTCATCCTCCTACTCCCCTTTCTCCTCCTTTTTCTTCTATCACTCCATGGTAATATCAGCTCCATTAATTTGTGGAAGCATGCAGCACTTGGTAATTTGAAGCTATGAAGCAGGAAAATGTGAACTTTCTCTTTCTTTGTGGAAACGATTCTATTTTTTTGATGTGAGATGCACGGAGATTTCAGAGTTTCTCTAAGAATATTTTACATCAGACGTTTACTAAGTACCTACAATTTGTCCTCGATGGTATTGGGATCTTAATAATTTTGTGTATGTAGTATAGAAAAATAATGGTGAATTCTTAAATGATGTGATGGGCTTTCTGGTATTCAGAAGTTAAAGAAAGGTACACATATATATGTATAAAATAAAAGATAATAAAAATTATTTTAGCATAAAACATAAGCAAAATGCCAACACTATGCAAAGTAAACATAAATTAATTTTGATTGGGGAAAAATGAGAAGTTTGTTAGAGGAGAGCTAGGCCTTATTACACAGAAAAGCAATTTGAGCTGGCCTTACTAAATGGTACAACTGATCAACATGATAAATCAAAAACCCTCTCTTCTGATTCTTTGTGGGCTAACTTTTGAACCATAATAGGATGTTTTCATATTCTGTGTCATAATTTATTTCATTTTTCTGATTTTCTTTTCATTTTTCTACTTTTTTGACTCTTCAAACATGCTTCTACAAAACAAATTGATTTTCAATATTATGTCTTGGGGCTGGATTAAGAAGTTGAGAGAGGTCTTTGGCTAATCAAAATAGAAGAGACACTCCTAGACTATGGCAAGGTTTCTGAATCTTATAGAATAGACAAATACAGCGGCTGCACATTGGTGCTCCAGATTTGGAAGACACTTATAGTCCAAATGCAGAATGTTCCAGCTCATATGTAGGATGACTCTGTGAAATCTTTCGTAGTACTTCACAGGCAAGCTTCAGGAGCATGACCAGGCTCTGAGTATGTTAGGGGACCTAACTGAACCCAAATTTTTCTTCAACATATGGTAAATAATATTCATTTTTACAAGCCACAATTTCCTTTATTATGCCTTTACTCAGGCTCATAACTAAAATGCCTTACAATTATTTTGTATAATATTTATTAATTCAACAGCTGTTTACTTAGTATCTATTATAAACTAGGTCTGAAGAAGTACCTTCCATTTTCCAAACAATTATTTTTGGTGTTACTTCTGTGCTTCCATTTTGCAAATAACTTAAATTCTCTGTCCTTCAATCTTTCATTTTAATTTGTAATGATCATTATACCACCTACTTAGTACAATTATTGTGAAGATGTAATGACAATATAGGTAAAATACTTATAAGACTGACTAATATATGGTAAATATCTTATAAATGAAACCTTTTCTGTTTGTTTTTGTTTCTATTTTTTTGGCATAGCGAGGTTTAACTTGGATCTTTAAACATAGATAAAATTTAGTTCTCTATAGATGCTGTTACCATAACAAGCACAGTGGGTGAAACTGTACAGAGGATGTTCAAGTAAAAAGATAATTAGACTGGGAATCAGAGTACCTGCGTGTTAATAACAACAAGGAATGCTTATGCTAAAAGTGATAATAGGAATTGCATTTAGTACCTAGTGTACAGAACTGTGCTAAGAGATTAACATAGACTACTACATCTAATCCTATTTGCATAACCTTGGTCAAATTGTTTCCTTTGCTAATTCCTTGTACTCCAACTGTCAAAAAGGGTGTTAAATTTGATCACTGATTATCACATTTTTTAATTATTAGAAGAATCCTCCTAAAATCAGAACTTTTAGCAATTATTTCTAGTGAAAGAAGGGCTCATTGAAGTGACATTTGAATAATCTAGGGAGAATGTCAGAGAAAAGGCCATTAGGATGCAGGGTATTGGGAGGGGGGTGCAAGGGAGGTCTCATACCCAGAGAAGAGCAGGAAAGATAGGGGTGGCATGGATCAGAGAAGATGCTGAAAACAGATAATATTGTGGACACAATGCAGTGGCAGCTAGGATTCTTATATGCCTTCTGTGAACCATAGCTGTGTTAGTGTCATCCGGTTAGTATGTTTCAGAATTGTTATTCCAATCCACATTGGCCAGATCTTAAAGTAGAATCAGACTTCTATTTCTCCATGTATATCTTTAAAAAGTTTTGCTAGGCACAAGGCTGGCTACTGGAGAAAAAGACTGGTAAACAGACTCCCTCCCCTCATGAAGATTACAGTCTACTAAGGAAACAGAGAATAACCAGTGTCGCATGGTAAATAGCATAAATGAAGCAGGATATTTCCCTGACCCCTTTGTGGGACTCATGAAGGGGAGGCCTTGTTTACTCAGCCCATGACTCTCAACTCCTCTCAGGAGGGAATATGCAAGCAGACAACCTGTGAACTGGAATGCATGGGTGCTAGAACTAGCCGGCCACTTCGGCACTGGCAGAGGTGAACTCCATTCACTGGGACCACTGCACTCCACCCTTGTGGGAAGGAGCACACAGGTGAGCAGGTGCAGGAGCTGAGAGGAGTGTTTTTGGGCACTGGCAGAAGCGAACTCCATGCAGACACAGTGGCAGCATCTGGGGGTTGCTTGTGATCCCTGAAGTCCCAGGAGGAGTGTTACAGTGCTTTTAGTGTTCATAGCACAGTGGATGCTCTGCATTTTTGCATGAGGCAGCTGCCTTCGGCACTCATGGTTCCCGAGTTCTTGTCCAGAGTCCAGGAGAAATGAGGTCACATGAAAAAATCAAAGGGTAGTAAATGTGGGGGATTTTATTACTGATGAAGGAGATGGCTCTCAGTGGGAAGGGGAGCTGAAAAGGGGACAGGGAGGGAAGGTAATCTTACCTTGCCATCTGGCTATCTCTGGCTGGATTCTTCTCTGAAGTTACGCCATCAAGCTATCCTTCTGAAATCACGCCACTTCTCTCTGATGTCCAGTCATAGTCTCTGAGGTCTACCTGCTTCTCCTCTCTTAGACAGCTGAGTGTGGGGTTGTTATAGGCACAGGATGGGGATTGGGGGTGG
This sequence comes from Plecturocebus donacophilus, assembly GCA_004027715.1. NCBI lineage: Eukaryota > Metazoa > Chordata > Mammalia > Primates > Pitheciidae > Plecturocebus > Plecturocebus donacophilus. Next base: position 13,506 of record PVKP010001356.1, on the reverse strand, counting down.
ACCATGGGTGGTTTGGAAAAGGCAACATTCAAGCAGGAAAACAGGGATCTAAGTTCGCACTTTGGGCCATGGTTTCAGGCTTTTTGGCCTTAGGGTGGGGTTTTCACCAGAAACCCACTCTTTTCTGCCTAGAATTTCTCTGCCTTCTGTCCCTATCATAAACCTAGGGAAAATAATATTCTTTAGGAACACATAGAAGGGCATTACAGCATGCCCCAAGGCAATGGGAAGGATGAAATGCAACAGCTAATGAGCAAATAACATGGTTAATTTTAAAGATATGTCATTACCAGGCTGTTGCCTCAGGGTCTGTGGGTTACTAAGTAATGTACCCTGGTGCTCTATTGATTATGCTAACGTTGTTTTTCACCTTTAATGTTATGAAAATTACATGTTGTGTTTCTTCATTTCTTCCAGCTACTTTTAGAATTATATCACACAAAAACTTACATAATAACTAAAAATAAAACAAGATGAATTTATTCTTGTCTCATTTCCCTTGATTCTCCTAATAGAACTTGTCATTAAAATTATCTGCAAATTGATTTTAGAGTGTTATTAAATTTTTAACATTGTATGTCAACATATTGAAAATAAATTATAATAGTGTTTAGCTCATTAATCTATTGTTTCTTTTATTCTATGTCTTCTCTTTGCTTGTTGACTTTTTCCACCATTTTGTGGTGGTATATTCTTGAGAACTACGTATTTTACAAGTAGTATTTCCTGAGTGGTACATTTTCTGAATTACTGAATGTACAACAGTCTTATTTTTTCTCTCACAATTAACTCACAATTAGGTATAACTGAACATCTCAGGTAAAAATCATATTTTTTGAAAGAAATTACTTCATAGTCTAGCATCTAGTGTTGCTGATAAGAAGTCCCCACTAATTGTATTCTTTTTAAAATATTCTGGCAAATATCAGAAATTTATATTTATCTTTGGTAATCTTAAATATCATATGCATGTTGCAAGGCATAACCTTTTTAAAAAATATATACTACTTGACATTTAGGGGGTCTTTTTAATCTGAAAATTTAGGTCTTCTTACATTTTGAAAGTTTGGAAAATTTTTCTCTGTCATAATAATTCTATAGCTGTATAATCCTTCCTCCCTCCCTTCCCTCCCTTCCTTCCTTCCTCTCCCTTCCCAAGGTTTCCTTTAAGAGGTTATTGTGTTATTTTTTCCCCGAATGTAGTATAGCTACAACATTTACTTTATCAATCTATATTTCAGAAGGCTGTTAAAATTTCTGTTTCTATGATGACTGACACTCTTGCTTTTAACTCTTTCTATAAAGGTTTTATTTTGAAATGATTTCAAAACTACAAAATAGTTGAAAAATATACAAAGAGATTCCATCCTCCTTACATATTTCCTTTTTCTTTCTTTCCTTCCTTCCTCCCCTCTTCCAAATCTTCTTTCTTATTTTATATTCCTGGAACTTCTGTTAGCATTTGCTGCAGTTTATGAGTTTACACTGCATTCTTAACTTTTCTTATCATTTAAGTTCTTTTCAAGTCATTTTCCATACTCCAAGAGAATTTTATTTTTTGCCTTCCTGATCAATAATATGAGGTTAAAATATTTAGTCTATGATTCAGCTATTCAGCACCTATTTTTATGTATATATTCATAATTTCTACCAACGTGAACTTATTCTTTTTTCTAATAACTTCTTGTTTATAGTAAAGATACCTCTTTATCCCTTTAAAGACACTGTTCTTTAAAAAACATATATTTTTTCTCTAATAAATCAAATTGCCAGAGTCTTAGTTTCCATTTACTGAATTTTGTAAAATTTTTCAAAATGCTTTTTCCTTTATTAAATGTTTGATTACTCGTGATTTGGTATTCATCATCTCATTTGAGATCTCCTTCTAATCTTTGTGTGGATCTAGATTCTGGGTGCTGTATGCAGTCTTTGCAGCGGTGTATGGCTTTCTGGTTGCTTGTCTCCTGGGTTTGGTGATTAGTCACACTTTGGAAGGTAAATAGTTACCCAGGACACTGCCGATACTTATATAGCCATTGTGCCCATTTCACTGTTCTCCTCTGAGTTCAAATGCTGAGGACAAATGTGTTATGGGAAAGGGCTGATGACCCAGATGGTCCAAAAGCTGCTCCTTTCTTAATCACTTTCTGGAACACCCAGCCAGGCTTCTTCCATGGTGTCTTACCTCGGTATTTCTGGAGAAATTCCTTCAATGGCAGAAGCTTCCCCTGTACCTGAACTAGGCTGAGGTTTCCTTTAAGAGGTTGTTGTGTTGTTTTGTTCGCTTTATCCAAATATATTTATAACACTTACTTTATCAGTCTATAGTGCAGAAGGTTGTTAAAATTTCAGTTTCTCTGATGGCATTCTTATTTTCTAGTCCTTTTTTTAAAACTTTTCATTTTGAAATGATTTCAAATTTGCAAAATAGTTGAAAGAATAAACAAAGAGATCTCATCCCCACTTACATTTTTACCAGATTTATTTACCCTTGGTTCTGTCTTTATTGTAATATTTTCTTAGCTATTTGAGTATAGGTTAAATATATATTTATAGCTTTTGCCAACTTATTACTACATTGTTTTGATTTTCAGTATTTTCTAAGAACAGGGATATCCTTTTAGATAAATACAGTAAAGTGTAGTTGAGAAAATTAACAATGTTATGATAAAATTTTATCTGATCTACAGTGCACATTTCAATTTAAAAAATTTTCCTATTAATATCCTTTATAACGTTTTCCCCCTCCATTATGCGATTTGGTCCAAATTACACATTTCATATAATATTTGTGGTTTCTTTTAGCCTTCTTTAATCTGAATATTCCTCGGCCTTTTTTGTCTTTCATGACATTGACTTTTTTTTTTTTTTGAGTTGGAGTCTTGCTCTGTTGCCAGGCTGGAGTGCAATGGCATGATCTCAGCTCACTGCAACCTCCACTTCCCTGGTTCACGCAATTCTCCTGCCTCAGCCTTCTGAGTAGCCAGGATTACAGGCATGCACCACCATGTCCAGCTAATTTTTGAATTTTTAGTAGAGACGGGGTTTCACCATATTGGTCAGGCTGGTCTCAAACTCCTGACCTCATGATCCGGCCACCTCAGCCTCCCAAAGTGCTGGGATTGCAGGCGTGAGCTACCACACCTGGTAACATTGACATTTTTAAGACAACGTGGCTGTTGTTTTGTAGTTGTCTCACAATTTGAGTTTGCCTGATGCTTCTTTATAATGGGATTGTATATTTCAGTATGTTTAGCTAACATACCTCTTAAGTGAGTTTGTGTGTTTCTGAGGATTTAATAGAAGGTTCAGGATGATATTTTTGTCTCTAAATGGTTAGGATTATTGTCCATTTTCTTCAGTGTACAGTTAATATTTTCCTTTTATAAAATAGTTTACAGAGAGCTATATATAAATATATATAATTTTATATATATTTTATATATTATATATATAATTATATAATATATATTATATATATTATATATATATAATTATTATATATAATATTTTATATATTTTTTATATATATTATATATGTATTTTATATATATTTTATATATATTATATATATATTTTATATATTTTATATATATTATATATATATTTTATATATATTATATAAATATAAAATACATTTAAATATAAAATAAATATAAATGTAAAAATCTCTTTTATTTTCCCTGGATTTAGTATCTAGTGATTCATGCTTGATTCATGCTTACTATGATAGCTGTGAAACAGTAATTTCTAATTATATCATTCTTACATATTTTTAGTTGGCTTTCTAAATACAAAAAGGGGATCTTTGTCATCTATCACTATGTATTTGTCATCTACATTTTTATTTCATTCCTGGATGATTTTATACAATAGAATATAATCCATTATTACTTTCCTTATTTTTATGCTTAAATTTTCCCAGAACCAGCCATCAGTGAGGACTGCTTCATATTGACTTGTGTTTTTAAAATAATGTCATTATTTATTTATTCATTCATTCAGGAGAATTCTTTTATTTTCTAATGGTACAACATGTTCCAGGTTCATCTTATATTTTGTTTCTGAAACATGGAAATAGCCTTTTTAAAAAAATTTTGGAGACTCTTGATTTCTTTTATGGGGAATACTATTTATTAATAGAAACCAATATCTGAGCAGTATTTGTACTCATTACTTCGGGAGTATTGTTGATTCTAGTCCCTTGCAGAGTTCAGAGTTGAGAGAACTCCCTTTAATTCTAATTCAACCCCAAAGTTTTCTTCCATATTTTCCCTCCTTCCATATTGTGTCTTCCTTCTTTCATAGTAAAAACCTTGATTCTCAATAACATAAATATATTTATTGCTCAGTCTTCTGATACATACAAACAATACCATAATTGCTTTACCCATGCTAGTGCAAAAAATAAAACTACTATTAAGAGCCCATGATGTTTTGATGTTCTTATACTTCTATTTGGACTGAAGTTATGTAATCAAAGTTACGAGTTCCAAAGTTATCTGGCTTCGCCCCTCTGCTGCCTCAGTGTGATTGTTATTCATTTGAAACAAAATTAAGTCATTCTGAGTCTGCTGGCATCTGGTTCTAGGATTTGCTTCCCGATTTTTGTTAATTTAATTTAATTTTTCAAAGAAGTCAATTATTAACATGGTTCCCAAACTAATAATGACATAAAAGGTATACTTGGAAAAGTATTTCTGTTTTTTCTATCTTTCACTCTGTCTCTTCCTCCTTCCTTGCCTCTTTTGAGTGGTCAGTATTGTTAATTTCTGGTTTGTCTTTTCTCCCTCTGTGTGTGTGTGTGTGTGTGTGTGTGTGGAGCATAGCAGAGCTAAGAAGAGATATGTTTTGGATGGGCAGAATTCTAAGGTGACCCCCAATGAGTCAGTCAAATCCTTATGTAATCCCATCCCATTGAGTACAGAAGGAATCTTTGACTTGCTTTCAGTCAATAAACATAGGCTAGATGAAGGGACAGTCATTTCCTTGATTATGTTGCGTTATATACAACTGAAGAGCAGGATCTAGAGAGAGAGAGAGAGAGATAGGGTGAAAGAGAGAGATTTTCCTGCCAACTTTGAGGCAAAGACCTACCACATTGTGAGAAAACCTGAGAGTGTCACTTGACAAAGGCCTGTGGGGCCCTTTAGGTGCTGGGCGTGACCGCAGCTGACAGCAGCAGGAAAGGACCTTGGTCCTTCATCCACAGGGCATTCTGCCAACAACCACATGAACCCAGAAGAGGACTTCAAGCTCCAGAAAGGAATGCAGCCCACTATACACCTCTACTTAAGTCTTGTCAAACCCTGAGCAGAGAATCCAGTTAAGCTGTGCCCAGATGCCCAACCCATGGAAACTATGAAATTAGATATTAGAAAAAAAAAAAAAAAGCACAAGCCACTAAATTTGTGGCATTTTTTTTCTTAGCATTGAAAACTAATATGTATGTTTTCTTATTTTTTATTTTTTTTAGTAAAAATAGAATTCTTCATATATTCTTTTACACTTTTTAAAAGCATTATATCCTAGGAAATCTGCATGCCAGTTAATTTACAGAATTTTTTCTCAATCTGAAAATCACAGTTGCATAACAATTATTGTAAAAACAATTTTTCAACATTTGGGCAGTTATTCATTTCTAATACTTTGCAATTATAAATGATGATAGTTTAACTTTTAAAAAATGTGAAAATGACTTTCTTCTAGTAGAGAAGGTAAGCCCATTTATCCTTATTGACATAACTAATATTTGGTCCCAGCTCTATCATAATATTTTATTTTATAATTTCTCTTTATTCAGGTTAATTTTTCTTTGTGTGGAGTGTCTTCTTTGTTCTCTATTTTTTTTTATATTTAGTCATGTTTGTATTTCTGTACTAGTGGCTACCTTTATATTGATGCCTTTTCTAAGTGCCCTGAATCCTCTTCATTCTTCTTTCACCTTTTACTATCCGGGTTGTTAATTGTAAAAGCCATCCTTTGATTCCACTTAACAATGTATACAGGATTCAATTATCTCATTCTCTGTTCTCTGTGTTCTTGCTCCTTTTCCACATTTTAAAAATACAATCTTTTTGATTTTTCAGTACATATAACATGTGCCTACTGTCTATGTTATTCATATCCCTACCATTCTAGGTTTACTATTAAGTGTGCTGTATCTTTCTCTGTTTAGTATTGCTGCAGCTGTGTCATGGGCAGTTTTATTCGTGGTTAGTGTTAATCCCATACAGAATTATTTTGGAGGAGAGATGAGATATGTAAAAAGATTTAAAGTGAGGTGGTCTTCCATATTCTAGAGTTATCCAGTCTGGTTTTCTACTTTTTTGTCATTTTAATTTTTTAAAAATAATTTTTTTAGATTTGGAGTTGGAGAAAAAGGAAATGCATGTCCTCATTTTGCCAAGTTAGTACCATTTTTATAGCTGTTAGTTTACCTGAGGAAGCTAGGTTCTGGATGAACCGACATATCCTGTTTCTCAGCCAAATGGCAAAACTGTCCTGTTTTAGTGTTTCAGTCCATCAGTGCATTCCTGTGCTCATTCATCCAAAGCCTTGGCAAAACTTAGGATGGCTTTGGCCAAAATTGTTCTGACATGTTTTGACACATTGGAGGACACAATAAAATGAACTGCATTGTCATTTCACCTCCAGGACTTTTGTAACATTCCACAGCTGTTCGTCTACTGTAGGCCATTCACCAAGAGCAAGGAATGGAGTATGCTAGTAAAGTCTGTTGTAGATAGATGATGGTTCAGTGGGAGTTAACTCAGTAAACGAAGATGGAGACAGAAGTTCAAGGCCTAAGGAATTACACAGGAGCTGAACACAGCATTGACAGAAGAGGACAGAAAGAAGTGAGGAAGAAACCAAAACAACAAGGCCTACCTAGGTCCATGCTTTGCTTGCTAGCCCTAAGACTTGTAAGGAAATCCATTCTTTAATTAAATAAACATAACACTCCAAGAGGTAAGTGAAAATTCCTGAAGAGATATCAAGGTCGTTGAAATGGATAGCAATTTTCCTTCCTCTTGACTTGTCCCAGGTTCTCCTGCTTGCATTTGCTCGCCTTCCCTGAGTTTTCACATAATTCTTAATGTTTTTGTCCTGTATAGTTCACCATTTTTGTATTCGTTATGGATATTGTGGCCGGGTTTCATACTGAGTCTTTCAGGTCTAAAATGTCTTTACCTCTCCAGTTTCACGAAGCATCTCTGAGGATGGTTATCAGGGCAATCAAACAGGGCTGTGGGTGTGTTCAGGGCTCCAGGAGCCTCTGGATATAAACATTGTGAATTTGGTTAGGAACGTGAAAGAACACAAGGCATTTCTTTATATAGCATGCCTCAGTCTTACAACTTGTTAGTAGATACAGAGAGGGAGAGTAAGTGGAAGGGGAGGGAACAGAGAGAAGAGTGGACAGGAGAGGTGAGAAGAGGCACAGAGAGGAAAGGAGGGAGGAGAGAGAAAGAGGAGAATATTTCTTACTGTGCAATTCTATCCAGTATATTAACCCCCTTTCTATAGGTATTAATATACTGGATTGAATTGCACTGTATGAAATTCCCAAATTATTAGACAAAACTTGCCACTCACTGTAGAACTTGAAAATTCTACATTATCACCTTTCTAGCCATTTTGATAGTTTTTCTTGCAATTCTGGTACATGACCCAAGTTATACCAAATAGATTTTGTTTACTTATATTTTGAATCATCCCCTGCAGGATGAAAATAACTAGAGACCATAAGATCAATTTCAGTGAGGAAGAGAGCAGTTGTCATGCAGTGAATTTCTAGAGATGGTGATGGCTGCGATTCTAGTGGGACCTGCTACGTGTCCAGGGGCTGGGATTGGTATTGCAAACTATGTCACATATGCCCAACAGGAGAGACAGTAGTTTTCTAGTGAACCAGTGTTGTGACATGATTTTAGTTATTTTCCTGACTTTTACCCCCAAATCTGAGATCCTACTCTTTCAGAGACCTGTTCAATATTCTTTTGCATAATTTTTTTCCTACTTAGCCTCTGTTGCTTGCAACTAAGAACTCTTAATATACTGAACAAGTCACTTTTTCTTTTTGGGACTTTCATTGTTGTGAAACTGGCTGATTGGTCTATATATTTCAGTAAAATAGTCTATCATCGTAAGACTCATTAAAGAATTTTTATGTTAGAAATTAAATAAATAAGAAGAGTTATTTGAATTTTTTTAAAAAACAAAGAATGGCTCATTTCAACTTTTCAGAAACTATTTCACACTCATTAGTTATTTTCTAATATCAAATGATTCATGACATGACAGTAAACTTACTCCCCTCAGTGAATATCTGTTTAAGTTAGAAGTGTGTTAATCACAGAAGTAAGAAATGTATGCTTTTCAAAAAAGTATTTGATTATAGTTCTAATGAGAAGTGATTTTTAAAAGGATGCTCAATTTGCCATTTTGAACAAAATAACACTTTTTATGGGGATTGAAATATGCAGACTGAAGACATAATAAAAGGAACTTGAGATGTTGTCTGGGAAGAAAAAGAGCTCCAGGGGAAAAAGGACTGATAGTCAAACATATAAACTGAGCATTCCATTATTTTCCAGAGGAAGGAGAATGGAGAATTTTTTTAAGAAAAAAATAAAGATTTTTAAGAGCATTAGTTTCCTTCTAGAAAATATTTCAAAGTATTTGACATATATAGACAATGTGAGATACTTTTTCAGGTCACCAGAACATAAATATATTTCAAACATTCACCAGTAAAGATATTTCAGCTTTCTTAAGATTGGACTTATACTTTATAAATGTGCCAAACGTACTGTTTTGAAAACATTCAACTTTAGGAGATACGATTTATTTGTGCAGATTTCACCAACAAAAATTCTTTGAAGGCTGTGAAAAACTGATTTTTAAAAATAAGAACATGAAATTTAAAATTTAAAGGGTTAATTACCCTTGGATTCTTTTAGGATGTTTCACAACAAAAAGGCAAAAGCACACTTTTCCAATCACCTAAAAAATCACTGACACTTTTGTGATAAATTGGTTCAACATTAAAATATCCAAATTCTTTCTTACTAGTCTGAAAATATTGGTAAGAAATAAATTTATTTTCTCACTACCCATCTTAAACCTTCATCAATGTGATTAATATGCATGAATTGTCAGGTATTTGTGACTGACACACACTTCTTTAGATGTGTTGTTGGTCTGGTTAGTGTTTTATCTCAGGTTGAAAGCTCTTCAAAGCCAAGGACTATGCTTGTTACCTTTTTCCAATAGTAGTATTGAATACCATAGGTCTTTATCAGATATTTGATAATATCCTTAGTGTACCTTTAAATACGTTTGCATTTCAAAGCCTAGGAAACAAGCATTTGTAAGAAGATGTATGAATCTGGAAGTCTAATTAGTCAATTTTTGGTATCCAGAACAATCTTTTTTTGTTGCTTTATTTCATTTTTAAAATTCACAAATTTATTCAAACATTACATTCAGCTGAACTTTACTGAGTACTGCCTAAGTGCCAGGCACTGTTAGATGCTGAGAATCAAGGGTGCATGAACAGTTTTCATCTTTTATCTCATGTCCAGTGACAGAAATATATTCATTAAAAAATTACACCAAAACCAGCAAAAGAGGAACGTGAAAAGTGCTGTGTAAACATGTTAAAATAAAATAGAAAATGTGGAAGATGTGTTCTGTGTTTTAGTCAACTTAATATTCCCTAAGACAACCAAGTGACTGGCAAATATTCCTTTATTAAAGGTCGATTTAATTAATCATGTCCACCGCTCATCAAGACCCACTGTTTGTATTTATAATTGGAAGGCTAAGCTGGTTAGAGAGATCAGGACAACATCCCTGAGGAGTGGCTTCTGAGCCAAGAACTGAAGAATGAATCTGCAAGCACCAGGTAAATATCAGAAAGAAGAGTGTTTCAGGCAAGGGAATGGCTTATGTAAACAATGCAAGCTCCTGGCACCTGGTCACTGATACAACTGGCCCTCCCTTGATACTCACAGCACACTGTCCACTCACAGATACAATGACTACTCACAAATCCCAAAACATCAATATCCACCTCTTCAATATGAATTTCAAGGGAAAAAATTGGAACCCAGTGCCCAGCCAAATGGAGAGCAAAAGTAAGACAAGCCCATTCACAATATTCTTGGGACAAGAGATGGATAATAAAAACCTGCCTATTCAGTAAAAAATAACAAGCAGAAATGACCAGTCTAGAGGAGAATGTGAGATATGCCACTCCACACACAAAGGAACACCAAATTCCTAATAATGATGAAAAACGAAGTTCTTTAATGAAATATCCAAATCAACAAACAAAAATGTTAAACAGACACTGAACTGCAGCCTCAAGGAAATGAAAATAAATATCAATTAAAACTAATAATTGGAGGATGATTCATAATCTATTTGGAGATGTGCCACCCAGATCTCCCTCAGAGAGGACTTGCTGCTGACGTGATGACAGCAAAGAGCTGTCAGTCGGGGGTTGCCTCGGCTGCAGAGAACCATTTAGCACAAATCCAAGCTCTTCTCATGGTGGCCAGCATCCACTGACCAATCATGGTAAGAATAAAGTTCTGCCTAATATGGACCCACAGGGGGCCTCACTAATGAATTATTTCAGTTCCAGAGTGTGAGATTGGCTGACAATATTATTTAAAACTACAGCAGAGTTTGAATTCTGCCCCTGCCCAATACTGATTTATTCCTCTACCTTTCACAGGTGTTGATCCCAATATCACTTCCTAATGAACATCTAGTGCTAAACTTGACTAGAGTCAGCTTCCTAAAGAATCCAGCCTGGTACCAGTACCATGCTGTTTTGATTACTGTAACCTTGTAGTATAGTTTGAAGTCAGGTAGCATGATGCCTCCAGCTTTGTTCTTTTTGCTTAGGGTTGTCTTGGCTATGCAGGCTATTTTTTGGTTCCATATGAAGTTTACGGTGTTTTTTTTCCAGTTCTGTGAAGGTCAATGGTAGCTTGATGGGAATAGCATTGAATCTATAAATTACTTTGGGCACTATGGCCATTTTCATGATATTGAATCTTCTTAACAATTAGCATGGAATGTTTTTCCATCTATTTGTGTCCTCTCATATTTCCTTGAGCAGTAGTTTGTAGTTCTTCTTGAAGAGATTCTTCACATCCCTTGTTAGTTGTGTTCCTAGGTATTTTATTCTCTTTGTAGCAATTGTGAATGGGAGTTCTCGCATGATTTGACTCTCCCAGTGGAACAGAACAGAGGCCTCAGAAGTAATGCCACACATCTACAACCATCTGATCTTTGACAAACCTGACAAAAACAAGCAATGAGGAAAGGATTCCCTGTTTAATAAATGGTGTTGGGAAAACTGGTTAGCCATGTGCAGAAAGCTGAAACTGGATCCCTTCCTCACACCTTATACAAAAATTAACTCCAGATGGATTAAAGATTTAAACATAGGACCTAACACCATAAAACCCTAGAAGAAAACATAGGCAATACCATTCAGGGCATAGGCATAGGAAAGGACTTCATGACTAAAACACCAAAAGCAATGGCAACAAAAGCCAAAATAGACAATGGGATTTAATTAAACTTAAGAACTTCTGAACAACAAAAGAAACAATCATTATAGTGAACCGGCAACCAACAGGATGGGAAAAAATTTTTGCAATCTACTCATCTGATAAAGGGCTATTATCCAGAATCTTCAAAGAACTAAAACAAATTTACAAGAAAAAAACAAACAACCCCATCAAAAAGTGGGCGAAGGATATGAACAGACACTTCTCAAAAGAAGACATTTATGCAGCCAACAAACATATGAAAAAATGCTCATCATCATTGGTCATTATAGAAATGCAAATCAAAACCACTTTGAGATATCATCTCACATCAGTTAGAATGGTGATCATTAAAAAAATCTAGAGACAACAGATGCTGGAGAGGATGTGGAGAAATAGGAACACTTTTACACTGTTGGTGGGAGTGTAAATTAGTTCAACCATTGTGGAAGAAAGTGTGGCGATTCCTCAAGGATCTAGAACTAGAAATACCATTTGACCCAGCAATCCCATTACTGGGTATATACCCAAGGGATTATAAATTATCCTATTATAAAGACACATGCACACGTATGTTCATTGTGGCACTGTTTACAATAGCAAAGACTTGGAACCAACCCAAATGCCCATCAGTGATAGACTGGATAAAGAAAATGTGGCACATAGACACAATGGAATACTATGCAGCCATAAAAAAGGATGAGTTTATGTACTTTGCAATGACATGGATGAAGCTGGAAACCATCATTCTCAGCAAACTAACACAAGAAAAGAAAACCAAACACCACATGTTCTCACTCATAAGTGATTGTTGAACAATGAGAACATATGGACACAGGAAAGGGAACATCACACACTGGGGTCTGCTGGGGAGTTGGGGGGTAGGGGAGGGATAGCAGGGGATGGGGTATTGGGGAGGGATAACATTAGGAGAAATATCTTACATAGGTGATAGGGGGTGGATACAGCAAACCACCATGGTATGTGTATACCCATGTAACAATTCTGCACGACCTGCACATGTACCCCAGAAATTAAAGTATAATAATAAGAAGAAAAAGAGGAGAGAGATCTAAGATGGCCGACTAGCAACAGCTCAGGAATGTAGCTCCCAGTGAAAGCGCAGAGAACGAGTGGACGCTGCACTTTCCGACGAATTTTTGTTGCCCACAGACCACGAGATTCCCGGCAGAGAAGCCACACGGGTCGCCAGCGCAACTCTTTTGGCCGGCGCGGCTGTTTTGCTGGTGCCCGGCGTGGCGCTTCCCGGTGCGGAGTATACGGGATGGACGGGCTCGGCTGGTCCCATCCCCACAAGGAAAACAGCAATTGGAAGTGCTGAGGACTGAGAGTTTCACAGCAAGCACAGCGAACCCGGGAAGGTCCAGCTCTGTGGGGAACGCGCATCCGCCAAAGGAAAACTAAGAAACAGAAAAACTTCATCACTGGGCGGAGAGAGATCCAAAATGGCCACGTAGCAGCAGCTCAGGATTGTGGCTCGCGGTGAGGGCGCAGAGAGCGAGTGGAAGCCGCAGTTGCAGATGAATATTTGATGCCCACGGACTGCCAGATTCCCGGCGAGGGAGCCACACCGGTCGCCAGCCTGACTCTTTTGGCTGGCGCGGCACTTCTCGGTGCGGAGTATACGGGACTGGGTGGTGCCCTTTTAGTCGGGCTCCGCTGGTCCCATCCCCACAAGGAGAACAACAATTGGAAGCGCTGACGAGAGAGCAAGCACAGCTGAACCCGGGAAGGCCCAGCTCTGTGGGGAAGGAGCGCCCCCCGAAGGAAAACTAAGAAACAGAAAAAACTTCATCACCAACAAGCCAGACGTCCACTCAGAGACCCAATCTGAAAGTCGGCAATTACAAAGACGACAGGTGGATAAATCCACAAAAATGGGAAGAAACCAGTGCAAAAAGGCTGAGAA